>UCOJ01001617.1:0-25805 GCA_900474305.1 Cecidostiba fungosa
GCCCCCACCCCCCGATGCTGAATCGTTTGCATTATTTCCGCTTTGACGTTCCGCTTTGACAAAATTCAAGGTCAATTTCTCACAATGATTACCATTGCAAAGATGATGCTTATAATATGTGAAAGAAAAAAAGTTTAAGGAGAAGCGAAAGCTGATCTTTACCTATTGAGTAGTATGCCGCAAAATCGTATTTTTGCCTGTTTGTCGCGCCAGTTGGTAACGCCTGTGCCATTCGATTCTTTCGCTAAGTTCGAGGCTATCACTGCCGCATCTGCTGCTTCGCGAAGAGCTCAAATTGTTTCGTCGACATAATACATCGACACTGAATTTGCAGCTCTCTGCGCACGTTTTTTTTTATTTTTGGCAAACAGCAGTGATTGTCGAAAATTTGGCAAACCAAGCGAAAGGGTCACAAGCGTAAAAGGGCACTCGCTCGACAAATCTGGCGAGATAACGAGTTTTTGCGCGTTTATCAATCAATCGGCAACGATCGGCTTTATCATCTCCTTAGAACGTGTAAAATTTTATTGAATTTATTAAAAATTTGTTATTAATTTTCTCTAATAAAAATGATCGGCGAACTCATCGATCCCGACGTCTTCTGCCATGGCCCTATTTTCGCATGTCTTTTTCGGCATTGTTGTGAAACGCGGCAATATTGGGAAAAGGCCGAAAAATGTCGGCATCGGGTGTCGGGTTCGAAAGTTCGCTGGGATGTAATTGTCTCATGTAATAAACATTTAATTCAATTCTTAAATTTACAGCTCGCTCACGCAATGCTCACTCGTTGCGCAGCGACCTTGAACGTCAAATCTATTTTGTTTTTTTTCCAGAGGAAAATCGACGTGATGCGAAAATAATAAGCTTTCATTCACCGCCTGCCGCTGGCATCCCCTTTTCGGTAAAAAACAAAAGGCAAAGTATAATTATATACGAAAATACAAAACGCAAAAAAAAGTATAACAAGCAAAAAAAAAACAAAGAAAAGAAAAGATCCTTGCGAACCTTGAAAGCAACGTAACGATATATAGGTATATATACATATATTTAAATACCGCGTGTATAACTCTGTGATACCGTAAGCTCTAAGATATAGAATTATTTTGCAATGATATGGAGTATATACATAGAAAAAAAAATGAATGAAACTGCGAAAAATAGCGTAAGAATTGAGGAAAGTTGTGTGTGTGTGCGCGCACTGAGAAAAGAATATTTTTTTAAATTCTTAATGTGATATGTATAACGCTTATAATTGAAGAAAAAAATCAAAGAATCTCCTAGCTATGATCAGCTTTTAATGTTTGCTCAACCCGCATTAAATGAAAAATATCAATTCGAAAACGTCGGATTTCCTTTTCTAAATTTCCATTCACGCGATGCATTGGCATTTTTTTTCTTGGTGCAGAGTAACGCGAAAAACCACACACACACACACATACAAAAAGTCACTTAACGAAGATTCCTTTGGACGTGCGTCTTTCATAGCTTGTGTACAGGCGATCGGAATTGTCGTGCATTATTAGGAGGAGATATAGAAAATTTACAATAAATATTGGCAAGTTGATCCGAATCGATTGAATGAATAGAAAAGGTAAAAAAAAAGTATAATAAACATTATATAAAGCGCTCGTTCGTATCGATGCGGATGAATCGGACGTCCACAGCCGATCGAGTCGGGCGCGCTGGCTTTATTACGTAATAAGACTGCTTTAAAACGAAAAGATTGAATAGTGAAAATATTGTAATCGGAGAGAGAAAGTGAGAGAGAGATTGCGAGGATGCGTGTATTATTCGGAGAGAAAGAGAGTGAGAGAGAGAGATATATATAAGTCGGTTGGTGCTCGGACGAGACATTGCGGGTTCAAAAAAAAGGGGTTGGAAAGATTTCGACGCCGGAGAAAGGAGAGACAACAGTCGGGATCCTATATAAATAAGAGCTGTATCTTTGGACTTTCAATGTCTGGTTATCACAATTGGACGGAGCTTTAATTAGTTTAATTTGAAATGTTTTACGGATTCAGGCTCGTTTGACACGAGCCGAACTCTATCGATTGACTCGATTATCCTACTGTATATATGTATACATAGCGATATACATTTTTTAAAGTTTTATTAGAAGTGTGTTACTCGTAATGCTAAATTCATTGTTGAATATACTGAGCTTTGTGTTCAGACTTCTTTGAATACGAGTCTAAGGTAGCACAAGATATTTTTTTAAAGATATTATATCAAAACGATCGGTTTAGAGCCATTTTTTTCAATATATATTATTTTTCGAGACAGACAAGTACTTATATATATTACATTTTATAGTGAAATTCTCTATAACATAATGTGTTCAGATGTTTTGAACCACTTTTACGAGGTAGCTCAATTTTCTCCTGTGGCAAATCGCAGCAACTCCGAATTCTCTCGTCGAACAATTCGTACTGATTATAGGCAGTGTTACTAGCGATTAAGACGGTTTCAACGGACAGACAGTAAGCGAGAAAGAGGGAGAGAGAGAGAAACAGAGATATATACGATTTATTTATTATAAAAAAAAATAAAAACGACGGTCGTAGATTGCGCAATGTGAGATGATACGCGGGTGCAGAACTACAGCGGTTTCATTATAAAAATGCAAAGTGTCGTTGATTACGTGTTTGCACACTAAGAGAGAACAAAAAGAATTACTACACGAGAGGTCTTAACTCTGCGCTGTATTTTATCTTTAATTATCTAATAATGTTCCTGAGTCTTGAGACACGATATTACCATCAGGTTTTTCCAAATCTTAGTTGCTATACGAAAGATAAAACTGAAGAGTTTCCATTTGGAAAGTATTTTTAGACGCGAACGTTTAATCGCCGCACAGTTAAGGCCTTTTATCAAGAGTTTGTAAACAAAACGCGCCGTTTATATTGATAAATATAGCTACACCTCTTGTTGCTTGTACACACATAATACATAGAATAGATCTTAAACCCTATAATAATGCGTTACACACACACATCGCGCTCTTTACATTCATTGAATCAACTTCAATGTATACGAGCGCATGAATGAAGCTTTTCTCTTACATTTCGCAATCTGCGATTGTCCGATTGCGAGTTTTTAATTTATTCTGAAACGAGTTAACTATATACATACATAAATATATATCTTTTATATCGCCAATACTACTATATATAATTATTAGCGATTCGTAACGACATTATTATCATTACAATTATCATTATTCTCGTTATTCGCGAAGAGCATATTTTCGGGACATTTTGAGCTGATTTTTATAGAGCATGGATGAAGAGGGGCGCGCCGAGACAAATCGTAGAAGGGCAGCCAAAAAAACGGACGACGAAATAAAAGTAACACAATAATTTTGCGACAGGATCGCTCGACATCGAAAAAGCTTCTCGCCTATATGATGGAAAACTGCCAACATCAATTTAAACTGACTATAACTATAAAACTATATAAACTCAGGACGAAAAAGAGAGAACTTTTCGACTTCATATACGCGCGTTCGTTGCCTAATTTCAAACTTCGCGGTAAAAGAAGTATATACAATAATGAATTTTTACAAAAAGTAATACAACTATACCAAATCGTTATTCTAAAGCAGGCCTGCTTCTCTTCATTCATGGTGTTTGAATTTCACTGCCAAAAGAGCCCATAAGGATCTTGTAGGCTATAGCTGCAAGATACGCCGCGAGAAGACTTTTCTTGCGCGCGTTTCGTTGCCGAGGCGAATTTTTGTATTATAGCTATTTATTTTTCGTTTTTTTTTTCTAACGACAATTAGCTCCTAGGTAAATTGTAATGTACGTCGCGTCGCTCGTTCTGCTCGAGTTGTTCTCTTTTGTTTTCTAACTCAGTATAAAACTCTATGGTTCGGTCAAGCTTTATATATTGACCAAGCGATAGGATGAAGCACGTGAATTATCATTTTTAAATTTAACAAACGTAAAACAAAACTTGATCGTATTTTTTTTTCATTATTATTCTGCTAATTTCTACATTATGCGTAAAAAAGAAGCATAAACGACAAAAGAGACGAAAATGTTCAAAAAGCTGTGCTTTTTGAGGACAAGCAGTATTGATAAAACGAGATTTTCCGATAGCGGAAACATTATTATTTGTGTAAATGTGATGTGTGCATAACCGGGCATTTCCGCGCGAGTTGAGAAAGAGAGCGTACGAGCGACGCGATCCGAGCACATTCCATGTGTATTAAGTATATATAAAGCGTATTAAGTAACTTGTTAGCGTTTGATATGTATAAGGCATAAGCACGAGATATTACACGCAAGGTTGAACTCGATGAAAAATTCGCAAAATTAAAGAAAAAAGATTCACAGCAGATGACGAAAATACTAGGAACAAGACTTGAGATAAGAAGAAAAGAAGAATATGACGGGCATCCAGCGATGTTCCAACATTGGCTCGCAATTGCGACATGTATCGATTTTTATGTCATCTTCAATAAATGAGTTTCGATCTTTATGCAATTCTCTTGTTCTTTTGCGTCATCCCATCCCTTCCTGTATTCATCCAAATCTACCTTGGAATCCTCAAAATATTCTTTAATTTGATCGTTCTAAAAAAAGAAATAAAAATCATATGATCAACATTTATATCTTGCAACCTTTTTTTTTGTTAATCATGACAGTAATTACTATTTCCGTATTCAACCCTATCAGTTTTACAAAAAATTATAAATATTTGTTTTCAATAATTCACTTTTGTTCACGAGAAGATGAGGAGCTCCGTATAAAAGCAGCTCTACAAAAGGTAAGTCTGTAGATGATGATACACAAGATTCATCATCGTTATAATTCGTTTCATGAAAATAAAGCGAAAGACTCAAACTACCAGCGTGAAATGCTATATTAATAACAAAAGTTAGCTTCGATTTAATAATTTGTTTGCTCAATTTTATATCACTTAGAGTTTGAGAAAATTGAACCGGAACCTAATTACGAACTCAGTTATTTTAGTATACATGATTTATTGATGTATGAATTGCTTCGCAATTAACTTAGTTCTCAATTTAATTATGCGAATGAACTCATTAAAATATCCGTGTCTATTTTAAGCGTCTCTCATTACACTACCAAATAAACTCCCATTCAACTCTACAACCAAAATTATAAGAAACTTTTTGAAAAAAAGAGTGTACTCCACTAGTTAAAGAGACAAACGGAGGTGTGTCTTTCAAGGATCGAGACGCGCAGAGCATAGGTGAATCGAAAGCAATTCTCTATATTTATCTCGTCTTTCGACTATAGCGAATACATACAAACCGATGTACTCGCCTATAGCTCGGAATAATGCTGGACACGTGTCGAGCATCGATTGGCCGTATAAATATATGTATCCTAGAGACTATAGACACACAAGTGCACTAACCGACACAGCATCACGGGGAGTGGCTCGGAGTTGGTACATTTTTCCGCCACTTGAAATTTCCTTGTTTGCGCGCGCGCGACGTCACGCTGGAAGTATATAGACTTGATTATTCATAAACCGAGTGTGCGTACACTGCGTTTGTTTTTTCTTCGGATATGCTATTTTTGAATTTTTTCTTTGCTACAGTCGCGTGACTCGTTATGTTATACTGAAGGAGCAGAGGGAGAGAGAAGAGTTTCCCGATTGCGCAAGTGTATCCCTGGTTTACTCTCGCGTGTATTACGCGCTCAAGGAATCTCGTTTCTTGCGAATAATTGTCGCTGAGGATTTTTATATAACAATTATTCAACACCTGTCTCGGGCAGTTTATAGCTCGATTTATATTGGAGAGCGTCGCTCGGAGCGTCGCGATGCTTATTTTAATGATGTATTTTCGATGTCGAGAGTAGATCGATACAAATTTTACCTGATTACTGCAAAGGCATCATGTGAAATTTCCGTCAATGGTTTTCTCCTTTAGAAGAAGAATACATCATTTTTACCTCCCTCTCTCACTTCCAAAATCGATTACGTTCGATTATGGTTTAATGAAAAATAATTTCATCAAAAATATTAAAAAACAGTTCAACCATCGGTCACCTTACCAACATTCCAATCAGCCAAAAATAAACCGTCGATGTTTATCCTATGAAAAATTAACCAACCGATAGTATTACGTATTGAAAGCGTATACCACCATCGTCCGTAAGCGCAGCGCAGAAAACGGTGATAGTTACGCCAATGCTTTTCGCGAATGGAAATTTCCGCTGGTCGAAAGAGAGAGAGAGAGAGAGTGTCGAGCGCTTGGCGCAGCAGCAGCAGCAGCGCCGGTGGAGCCTCTAACTTATTAGCGCGAAAATGCGGCGCAACGCGCGCGCTTTAAAAATAGAACTGAGGCGCGAAAGCGATGCGTTGTCGCACGAGTGCAGTATACTGCCGTTGAATTATCCGCCTTGATAAGTATATGCGCACGAGAGAGAGAGAGAGACGGGAGTGTAGATACAGTCAAGCGTCACGTTCTCGTATTCGGTGAAATTGACGGTGAGACGATAAGCTGCGCGACTCTTTTTATAATCTCGATCTTATTAACGATGCAGTATTATTGGGATAGGTCAGCTACGGGGAATATGCATGCGGGGAATATATTCCTATGCATAGCGATGCGGATACGATTTTTTTTTTATTATTTTAAAACGTTTGTTGGTGGAATTTTTATCCGGTGATGCTAACGATCGCTTATATCGCTAAACGATCATCAGTCATATAACAAGTTCGCTATTGCAGCAGTGATATCGAAGTGTCTGCAGTTGAATCATCGATTTGAAAATAAGAATTCTAATTGGCTTGTATACACAGGAAATGTCACTATATTAATGGCGTCATTTATTTACCTTTTTATTACTGGGAATTTTTATTTCCACGTGTGGCTTTCAAACGCTGCTAAAGTCGATACACGCAATATATCAAAACGTTTTATACACAATTTTTCAACCGTCGCGCTATATATTGTTTTTATTATATTATTAAAATTACATATTGTATTCGATGTCCGTGTGAATATTAAATAAACGTGTAAAGCAGCATCTGAACACAAAGTCCGCATTCATGATGCATAGAGTATAGACGCGAAGCAAATGGATTCTTATAAATAAACTTGGCCTACCGGCTAGGGAAGTTTGCCGCCGAGACAAGTTCGTTTGGAAGGTATTGATTCCCCTCAAGTGCGAAGTTGCTTTGAAGGCATAGGCGTGGGTATATCATATATACAGTCGGCGAAGTGATTCCTTCAAGCGAAGGTCGTCTGTAAACAATAATTTTTTTTTTCCACTGAAACTAAAATTTATACATTCAAAAAAGTCATTAACACTTCAATCACCCGATCAAAAGCATCGGAAGAAAAAAAAGAAGAAATCACCGATCCGCAGCAAATGAAATTCCAGTTCCGGCACGTTCAATCATCATTACGACACCCCCTCCTCGGGCATTAATCTCGCTTTTGAAAATCTCTCTTTCCTGTGCGCCGGACTGGCGCTACGAGTCTGCTGCCAACTATAAGAAGCAGCGGCGGCAGCCCCAGAAATTCCCGGTGCGAGAGAGACTCGGCTTCTTCGCAAATCGCTAATCTTCCCACCGCATCCCCAAGGTCGACCGGTATGCTGCTGCTGCCCCTGTCGGCTATACTCACGTGTCTCTCTCTCTCTCTATAGTCCCACACACACACACACGTATATGTATTATATATATGTATTATATACATGCCGGCAAGCAACAGCCGCGATGGAACATTTAAGGCTTGCGAAGCCGACGCAAAAAACGACCGCTTGGTCTCGCGCTTTTCCTATATACTCTGAGTATGTGTGTGTGTATGAGAGATCGACCTACGCGCTTCTCGTTTTCAATGCGCTTCCTCTCCGGCCTTTTATTCTTATCGCGAGCTGTGCTGTCGGCCCACGGAACTCGTATATATACATACGCCCGGCGGCTTTCAATCTCGCACTTTGGATATTAGCGGAAGGAAGTGCTTTTACCTTCTTTTTTTCTTTCTGCGAACTTATCGGATCTCGCCGTTTACTCTGATATGCTCTGGAAGCGCGACTATCTTTCTTCTATATTTACATTATACTACTCGTTTGGCGGTATTATATTATGGTCTTCAGGGAAAGTAGCACTTTGCGAATTGCCAATTTTTTTTTCTACTGAGGGTTGTAATAGCAAGTGTATTTCTAATCGATTCGAGCTATTGAATAATTTGAGTTTTGTGTATGTACAGTTATTATGTAAAAATGGAATTTATTTTTGGTGCAGGAATGCGTCGTAAAACTATATTATGACTCGCCACATTGACTATTTAAAACTTCCTGTCTTTTCAGAAGGTTAAATTCGCATGGATTGTAATGAAGAGTGATAATTCAGGCAGGACGAGTGTTTGAGTGGAAGATACTGTTTCTACAAGCGATGGAGTTGGGGATACTAACTTTCTTTGGTTGTAATTTATAGATTCATTAAGATTTTTCGAGTAATTATTTACACTTGCAATTAGTATAATATGTATGTTGTATGCATTATTGATTAAGAGAATTTTTATACTGAACCACAAACAACTTTTGCAATGAATGGAAACGAAATAAGTCTAGATAAGCTTGATGAACACGTTTTATCCGTATTATGCTCGCTGAAGGGGAAAGTAGGGGTCGGCATATCTCTCATTGATATTTTTTGAGCAGATCATGACTGTGACATCAAAGGGATGACAAGTGGGTTCAAATAAAACAACATTTCTGAAGTGACTTTGATATAATGCTATTATTACATAAGAGGAATGTAATAACAAAGATTCGGTATTATTTGTTGGTCCAGAATTAAGAAAAAAATTTTATAAAATTAGAAATTTCTTTAACACTAGGAAAACACACTGCAATATATGTCTCATAATAAAAGACTGGTTTTGTGTAATTTATGTGACACACACGCGGGTATTTATATGGTCTTCTGCTCGACGTAATGACTGATTAACTAATCTTCTTTTTTAAACCAGCAACAGTGCCAAGTACTTCAAACGAATGTATCGAATGACCAACTTTCTACATATAGAATGAAAAAAGAATCGTAAACAAAGGTTTAATCATGAAAGAGTTAAATTTAGAATAACTTGTTTTCGATAACTAATATGCGCCACGATAAAGTTCCTCCAGACACCCGATAATGTGCAGAATTGCGTCTAAAAAGTAACTCTTATTTTTAACATTTTTATTCGTTATTTCTTTTTGTATTTTTATTCTACTTTTATTTTCCAGATATAGATTTACAATCTTTTTACATTCTCCCTTACTTCTGCTTTACTTCCATACAACATAAAGTATTTTTTTCTATTATATATTGAATAAAAAGGATTAAAACATTTGCACTGCTAGAATAACGTTTTATGGCAGTACTTACGACGATACAGCGAATCCATGTTAGTTGCTTTAATTCTTCCATAATCCAAACCTAATGCAGGGTAAATGTATAAAAAGCCTTTTCTAGCAGCTATAATGGGTTTCCAGGAAAAATGAACGTCTCGCACAAAAGTAGCATATGAACTATATTTTCAAAAATATATTCCCCACTGCAATGACTCATATTTAAAACACTTCGAAGTTTGGAACATAATATGTTGCGGTGACGTGAGACTAAAACTTTCTGGAAAACTTGGAAGCAACTTTATGAAGCTAGACAAACTGTGACAGGGTATTCTAATTGATTGTAACTGCCTGTGTGTATTGTACTCGACCGTCTTCTTGTGTATATTAAAATCATTTAACGACTCTCTTAGAAGAATGCCTTACAGAGGCCTTGATAACAATTTTAAACTGTATACATCATGCAGTATAGATCTAATTTTATTACTTTATCAAACGCGGCCTACGTGTTCTTGGACGCGTATAGCGATCTCTTAAATTAGTTAGCATTGGTTGAAAATAGACTATGGGCTCGTCGTCCAATTTTCCTCTATAAGAAACTCCATCGCATTGTTTTGTATACTATACTACTTTGCATAAATGAAAATCTAGAACGCGACATTGGCAAACTCCATATGTAGAAATCGATCTCGACAACCGATAACAACTGCGACGTAAAAAAATATACATGCAACCCGATTTACTCGATCTCAATTCTTCAATAATTCCGCATCATCTTCGAAAACAACAACAACAACAGTCGCGAAGAAGAAGAAGAAGAACTCCGATACGCTATCAATCGCAAATAAAGTGCGAAAAAAAAAAATCGCAAAAGTATTTTCCCGCTCCGAGACTCAACAAAGAAAACAAGAAAGCCGCTCATAACAAGGCAGTATACAGTGTGCATCATCGGATTTTCTCCATTTCCGGCATCAGTCGTAAGAGTTCGCCTGGCTGTTTGAAAACACGCGCGTCGCAATAGCGCGCTCGCAGCATTATTTCGCAAGGGGTATTCAGGCCGATGCACTTCTGCAAGCGCTCGGCGCCGCGAAATAAGGGTGATGTCGCACGCTGCAGTGGCTGCAGGTGTACCTTTAGAGCTTTTAGCGGCGCAGCGCGGCCTATATTTAGCCGAGACGATGAGCGGCTATTTTCTAGCGGCAACAAACGCGACTCCGTGTTAATTTCGTTTCTCGAGTGCCGACGAGCACGTCGAAATAAACTCGAGACGTAGATATGTATATGCGCATGTCGTGTCTCATCTATATACTGCAGCAGCGGTAGCGATCCCGGAAAGTCGCGCGCAAAAATGCATCGCGAAAGTTTCGCGCGATGCTGTGTGTGTGTGTTATATTACAAGCAATAAAGAGCTTTTACCCTGATGGCTTGACGGGGAATTTATGAGACGGTAGTTCCGAGCTGCAAAAGTTTATTTGCCCCCGTCATTGCTTTTAAGATGGGATGGTGTTGTGTAATTTGAATTATTTATGATGGAGTCGTATATCTGGATTTCTTCGAGTATAGGACGCCCTTCAATTTAGGAGATTCGCGGATTGCTGCACGTATAAAAGTTTCATCGGCAAGATTGCCGCATGATTTATTACGCTTACTTTATCAATTTATTGTCTTTGCATAATACTCTCTGCTTCTGATGGTAGATTAAATTATTATTACCCTATACTTTGAAACTATAGCGTGTAAGCTCTCGATGTATACATAAATATCTGATTACAACGAGACTATACGAATTCTCGCCATACTGCCAAAACCTGTAAATATTGTTCCTCCGCGACTAAAAGCTCGCTCGCTCACAATATGAGGAAAAAAAAACACGTGCCACACTGTTGACACAAAAGTTTATATTTATGCCGTCGGCCAGCGAACGCGCGCGGCTAAAGTAGACTTTGGCACTGTCAAAGGATCCTCTCGCTAATCTCGGCGGCTGCGCGGGTGTCGCCAAAATCTGAGCACGAAGATGAGTATAAGTATACAATACGCACGTCACGTCGAAAAGAGCCGGCGCAGGCGCCATTCCCGTTGGGCTACTGCAATTATTATGCCATCGGCAACGACGAGTCGAGAAATAGGCACGACGACGGCGCAGAAGAGGATCATACTATACAGAGGCGCAAATTAATTTGCCAATCAGGCAGCTCTCCAAGTCTATACGAATGCAGTTTGATCGTTTCTATATATTATAATACACGCGCGAGAGGTAAATATAACAATTTTGCGCGGGAGCGTGCGAGTCGAACGAGTCTATACCGCGAGTGAGTATACGGATGTGAGAGGGAAGAGAATATTAGTCAATAGCGCAAATTATACTGCGCTGCGTGATGCACGTGCTTTTTCAGGAAACCGTAAAACACAATTTTGCAATAAATACGATGAGAAAAGGCTGACGATGTTTTGTTGAGATTTGAATCATTCTTATGCATCACACTGCGTGCGATGTATTATTGCCTTTGCGGAACGCTATGTGTAGAAACATAAAAACGCAAAAAAAATTCTTTGTTATAAGGATCCAGCTGTATATATAATAGCGGTAAAATGATATACGCGTAAGTAGAATAAGTCGGGTACGGCAAGACCGGGTTGAAAGTAATGTCCGAGGATTATTTTTGCATATTATCTAATATACGCGACAGAAGTTATTCAGCCACGTAAGAAGCGTGATTCATAAAGCCTTTCCTCCTGATGCTGTTTGCATATCTATAAATAATAGCAATCAGCATGACAAACGCTCTGCTAGAACCAAGCGTGAAAAACATTTCTTTCAACGATAACAATCGCATTTTTTTTTCTTCCAAAGGATATGAAGGTGAACGTATCTGCAGATAACGAATGTACTATTATTATATGCGTTATCGCGATGTGTTTTTCGAGTTGCGAAGATACGTCTAAGTAGACAACACTGCATGGATTTATGCAAAAATTACGTTGCTGCAGAAATATGAATAAGCAATTTTGGCACGGCTTGTGAAAAACACTTATTTTAAACCGACCTATTGAAGGTCGCGTATTATTAATACAGAAAAAAATGTTAGTTTCTAAGGCAGTACACTTGAACTTGATGATTGAGCGGGGTATATAAAATAGAAATTCACTCTAATTCGGAGAGCTTGCAAGCACATAAGCGCCGTATTCCTTTAAAAATACATTCACGCACGTGTTGATCAACATGAAAACAAAGAATCTTCGTTAATAGCAATCGCGTGTATTTTCGAACACGAAGTGAGTCGTCCGTGTGAGAAAATAACACGATTCGCGATAATTTAACTTCTGATGGGACTTATTATAGTTGCAGTGTACTAAACTACTTTGTTTATGTCGCTATAGTATAATACATTATATTCTTCCTCGTTATAATGTCCCGGCCATTATAGAACTCGTATCTCCTTTCGGATATACGAGCCAACGTCATCCTAAGCATCGAGTGCAATAAGGAAAAAAACTGGAATGTTGTCTATACCCCAATTATCCGCAATTTTCGCTATATCTCGCGGTCAAAGTTTACTGCAAAAAAAACACACTACTCGCATACTCGTTGATCACGGCATATCGGAATAATTAACGAGTTGCTCCCGATATCATACGTTCATAATACGTTTTTAATACTTAATATAAAAGCTCGTCTCGCTTCAATGCTAGACACGCGCATCATCAGGAAGGTCGCGGGGGTGAGGAAAGACGAAGCCGGCCGGCATCAGTCGCCGCCTTGGAAAAATAAATCCACAGACGACGAGACCACAGGCGCCACAGCGATAAGTATAGCCGTTGAAAAAAAAGTATCTATAGCTAGAATATATATGACTCGGGCTTGTCAGTTGCAGGGCTTCCGCGAGACTCTGTAATTTTGCAGATGTCGCCATAGACTGCTCGTCGGTTTTGACCTTGCGACACGTCACCTTTTTTCCACTATAAAACTGCCCGAGAACGGCGGCATGTAATGTTACGATGTGTGCGTGTGATGTAAGTGACGCAATCTTGATAATGCCAGAGTGACGCCTGGCGTCTTCCCGCGCACGTGCGTCGATCAGGAGGCCGAATACACTTATTTTCTTTTGTATATGAGTTATATGCGCAGGAGTTGAAGATAAGTCGCGTGCGCCATATAGCTGGAGATGAGAAGCATTTTTCTGGCTGTATGGTGCCAATGCCTGTGCGTGTCGGAGCCTTCGAGGGAGAGAGAATTGTTGGAGGAGAACAGAAGCCGTTATCGCGATATTATTTATTTTTTATTGCTACAGGTCATTCGCGTGGCATAAATAAATGCAGCTGGACAAAGCGAGCTACAGTGAGCTTTTTTTTCTATTTTTTCTATACTATGTTGAAATGACTATTGTTCTCCGACTATGATAATGTGAGTTGGGATGGTGGATGACTTATGCGCTATTACCAAACAATGAGAAAGCAAGAAAACTCTGCCTTAACGATCTCTGAATACTCTTATTATTATCGCAGCGAGGAGTAGAGTATATAATAGCCAAACTTGCGACCTTGACCCTGGCTATCATTTTCGTGGACATAATGGAAGGGTAGATCGATAAGTACGGCATGCTCGGCTTATGGCTGATTTTTTTTCGATCTTACAAGGACGATTATATTGACGCACTTTTGATGGATGTTAATTAGTGCTAAAGCATTAAAATTTAATTTGTAAGTCCATAAAAAGTGATCGACATTGATTGTTTTCAGACAAAAAAGTATACTGCCAGGAAGAACTGGTTTGCAATGACAATGTTACGTGTATACTTGAAGAGATAAATAAAAATATTTAAGAACGAGTTGGATAGAACTTGTTGCTTTTGACGTGCAAATGTCTTCTGAAAAATGCAGGTTGAATAATGCTTTTTTCAAACGTAAATTTTAAATTTAGTTACTTTGACAATACAAGAAGGCAATACATCAAAATGATATCATAAAAGTATAATTGGATGAGTGTTGACGCTCATTTTAGATCAACATCGCTGTAATAAGAGTGGGAATACTGCAGTGACTGATATACTCGATTAATTATGTAATAAACTTTTTTTTATAGAATCAGTTTATCTCCTAATATTTTTAAAATTAATTCTTCTTGAAACGGTTTATTAGTATTGGAGTTTCCACGAATACCCTGTGGTGTGTAACTGTCTCGAATAATAAAGTTCCTTCAAAATTTGAAATTAAATATCACCATTTTCAAAGAATCACACTCTTCTTGATAAAATAGCGGTTTGATACTGGATAATTAATTAGATTCCTACGAAACAGGCTCTCGAATTGAGAACAACACACAGTTCAATTATAATGATTAAATTGGTAATTGATTTCTCCGTAGTACCTAAATCCTCTGTTGACCGGAAATGCGTAGCTAATGACCGCAAGGATATCAGGTGCATTAAAGTTATTATTAATCTCCAGCATATCACTCGACGTAATTCGCTTATACACCGATTAAGAGAGAAAATCGAGATTAGCTCGTGAGCCCATCAGAGTGAGAAGGACGCAAAGGAATATAATCAGCTATAGAGCTGAGATTATGAATGTGTGCGTTCAACGGCCTTCCTTCTTGAAATACATGCACACGGTGGCCGTAACATACTTTTCCGTAGCATATGGAATCAAGATGAGCCTGCATTGCGTTCAAAATCGTAATGAGACTAGTGCACATTAGTCACGAGATCGAGAGAACACGATTTGCAATTTTATGGCTATGTTATGCGCATACAGATATAGGTATAGTTTGTCGTTTCTTTTCACGATAAAAATATAGAAGAAATAATTAAACGCTGAAGCTTGTCGTGAATTTTTTTTTATCCAATGAATACGAAAACCTAAGTAAGTATCTAGAGGAAGCAATAATGTAGATGAGTTATGAATGAAGCCTGTACTATATATTTCCTTGGATCTAAAAATTAGTTTTGTCAAAGAAAATGAATTTGACTGCTTCTAACAGTTTGATTCTCAAAACGTTCTTTCTTATAGGATTTTCTTTCAAGATTGAGGACCTTACAGACATATTTTAGATATTAAGCTAAATATAAAAGTGTTGTAATAAACGTAAGAGTTGTTAAAATAACGCGACGGTTGCTAGCAAATATGATCGAAACGAAGACGTTGTACATCTGAAAATATCGATAATAAATTATTCACCGTCGCTCCCATCAGTATCTGGTTTTAGAACGCGCGACGTGCCGCGCATATAAGCCAAATATAAATTACACGACAAGGTATTTTCTCTTGAAGAGTTTATTCTTCAAATTCGCGCATTTTCCTCTTCTGAATCAGCAGGAATAATTGAAAAAATAGCGAATCTTTTGCTGCTTACTTGGAAAATAGTAGTAAATTTAGTGGATTGCAAATTACGTAAAAGTTTTGAATCTACGTTGTAAAAATTCTACCTTTTACTGAACTAACTTTCTGATTTAAAATGATGGATGCTTCAAGAATTTCTCGAAATTCTATATCAAAGGTAAGCATTATATCTGAAGTGACGTTCAGGCTGCCTTTACGAAATACATAAAAGGCAAAATGGTTGCGTTCTTATTTTATTTAATGATTTCAAACTTCCTGTTTTTGTTTTATTTTATTAAAAATTTTACTAAAAAAAAACAAATCAACTAGATATATTCCGTAATTATTAATTTTATTTGGATACAAATATTTTCTTCAAATTTGCGAATGAAATAGTGAACGTCTCATCGTGATCGTTCAGTAAACATGTATTTGGCAAGACTTAGCTTCTCAGCGAACCGTTACAAATTCAGTTCAGTGCGTATACACAAAACGGATCCGCATTTGGACGCACATAGACTTAACTGGCTTAAAAATAAAGTCTCAGCGTCTATACGCGAATTGTCGCAGACTAGCACTTCTATATATGCTTCTTAAGTTTTACCGTAAGGATTCCACTGTACGTCACGCATTCTTAATTGTGCTTCGCGAGCAGGTGTTCGTAGTTGCGCGTGCACTCAAACTCTACTTGGACTTATTTATATTATGCAGACGTATAAAAGGTTGTATTGTTGATGATAAATATACTCGCAAAAAAGAATGTTTTTGGGACTTTGACTTTAAAAATAGTTTTTTTTTTTTTTTGCAAAACAGATTTTATCTGAAACCTGAAATTTTTTAAATAAAAAAATTGTTCACAGAATTATCTTGGAATTTTCAACAGTTTAACAGTTGAAATAATTAATACGATGGTAGAGTTAAGAAAAAAAGAGCAAAATACCGACGCCAAACACGTTTCACACCGGTCACCGATCCAAGTACGACGTGCGCCCCAACGCTGCAGTGGTATAGCAAGCGGCGAGAGTTTTAGTATACGAAATATAGAAATATGATCTTTTAACATCAAGTTTTTTACATTTTTTTATATTTAATATTACAACTTTTGATTTTCACAGTTTTGACGAATTTTTACTCAGTTCAACAAAATCAGTAATTAAAAGTCTTTTTTTCTCATAGATAATATATTCTTATCAATAATAAATACAATTTCAAAGATGATTTATGCAGAAGGTGCAATTATTGCTTACAACTTACACGCTCGCTTATACGTAAGCGGAAACATGTTTGATCTTACTCTGCACGATGTGTATAATGAACAAGAATTATATTTTGGAGCAAACGTTATCCCGGCCAATGTACCAAATGTTTATCCTTTTAATTCGAATATTTACACGTTTCTTTATGATTCAAGACTCTAACGATAGTAGTTTTATAAACGTCTAGTTACTTAAATAAATAAGAAAAAAGAGATAATTTTTACACATATTTATTACAGAATTATTAATAATTTAACAGTTAAAAAAATTCCTAAATATGTTAGAAATAAAAATTGCGGTATGGCTGTAAGATGATAGTCGTATAGATTGCGAATCATTCACGTATGGTCTTTTAAAATAACATTTTTTATGGATTTTTACCTTAAAATCGCTAGAAAAATGTTATTCCTTGTAATATAGGCATTCGCATGTATACAGACAAATATAAAAGTTCTATATTTGTTTAGTTCGAAAAGCATCGCGGATGCTGCTAAAATAGCCAAACTAACGTTTTCGAAAACTTTTTTCATTTTTACGTGGAGCCATACATTCAGCGCACTGATGGCTCTCTTTAGTATTCGTACTACCAACAGCTCATTTTATCTAAAGCCCTGCAGCAACTTCGAATGTACGCTCACATTGGGTTCAGGGCTAAATGACTTTGCAAATACTGCGCAGTACGTTGTAGAGCGGCCTTTTATATTTATAAAATAGATATTTAACGTCTTGTTAGTTAAATTTTTTGAACTAAGTATTTTCGAAATTTCAAATGAATTATTATTAAGTTAAATTCAGAATTTAATTAATAATAACTGTCAAGGTAATTTAAAATCATGTCATGCAACATTAGAGTTGATAAAAAGCTTGTAAATTAAAATGTTCAACAGTAAAAATGAGAGTGTTCTACTGATTTTTTCGTACAATTTGTTTGTGCTGTGAAACTGAATGGTGAATTAAATCGGACTGTTGTTTTGCTACTTTATACAAAGATTGCACAAAAATTACGCAAAATTTGAAAAAAAAGAGAGATACTGATAGGTATATATTTACGATAAACATTATTCAAGATTTGAAAATAGAATCAGTCGAGCATTAAAGATCCAGTCAATAGGCACGGGTAGATGGTCACTCAGTATAGAGTAAATGCAATAAAATACCTACGTCAAATCGATAAATACTATTGGAGGTTCTGTCGGAAATCGTAATAACGATTCTTGCTTACTTCCACACTTTCGAGCAGGTCATGTGTAGGCGTTCATTTGAAATCCCCCTGCTAAATAATTTTTCTGCAAGGCTAATTAGTTATTTTTTAAAACGATATGGTCTTGATTAAATACACCCATATTTGAATTTAGAATATTGCTGCAGGTATAAAAGCGAATCAATTACTTAAGTTCCTCTCGCTCAATTGAATTTCAGTCGGGTCTTAATTTAAAGTTTTACTTCAGTGTTGGTATAAAATGAAGCAAAGAAACCTGTATTATATATAGTAACTTGTTTCATCTATTTATATCTCATGCTTTTAATTAAATCTGAAAATCTAATTAGAAAAACGCAACGAAAGTTCGGAATTCATATAGTTACTATGTATATGTAAAAACTGAACCTAACGTATATAGGAAAAAGTATGTCGATCCTTCTTTGCAGTCTCAGGCCATCATTATAGCGGGTGACGTTGCAAATGCAGCGATATCAGAACGTATATGATGGACAGCCATATACTTCTGCGCAGAGAGAGAAAGAGAGAGAGAGAGAGAGAGAGAGAGAGAGAGAGAGAGAGAGAAACAGAGTAGGAGACAAGCGCAAAATCGGGCGTAGGTGCAGCTGTACCAGCCTTTGGAATCGATATCCCACCCCCGGGGAGGTTTCTCTACCGGTATACTGGTGCATATACTGGCGTATACACACACTCTCTCGCTCGCTGGCCTACTGCGCCGTGGCCTTCTTTCCGCACATCGCCTCCGTGCCCAAAGCCACTTGTCCTAGGACTCGTGCAAGCTCTAGTATATGCTATAGGTATGCTGCACTGGCTGCACTAATTTTCAGCTGCGCTCGAGATGTGACGGTCTGCGGGTACATAATTGCGTCTAAGGCTTCGCCGACTGTCAGAGCTCTTGGATATGAGGGTATATAAGCGGGCGCGTGTGTAGGTTGTGTGCTCCATGCATTATGAGCTAATGCGATAATTTCATTTCCGCAATGGGGCGACGTTACAGGCAGCAGCGAAGTGCCGGAGCTTAGAGCTTGTGGGATTTGCGTTTATGATGTTTGGATTGTATTTGCACAAGTTTTTCTTGTCAAAAATTATTATTAAATTATAGTGCATCTATATTTTTTATTTACATTATTACGCAGCCACCAAACTGCATAATGAGATCATTGCAGTTGTAATAGGTAGCAGAATATAGTTTGGTATGAAATAATCGATCAGAAGTCCTGCCAGTTGACATACTTTGGGCGTGGGAGTAACCTGAGCTTGTTAATCACACAATTAAGCTGTAATCAGTCACGGTGCAAATATCTAACATTCTTATCTAGATATTCTGAATATTTAGAATATAAATGTATATAAGTTGTGTGCAAAATATTCTGTTGTATAATAAATACTCCTAATGTATAATTAAAAAACAATCGAGAAAGTGGTTCTGCAAATTGTTATATGTATATTTATACAATTGTGGATAATTAATAATAATCAATGTATCAATTACTTAGCAGTTGCAGATTGAGTTATACAATACATACTTTATCAGAAATAATTTTATGCCCTACTTTATCTTAATTACGAATCAATAGTAAGGTTGAATTTATAATTAGAAAGCTATAGAACTATTCCGAAGAAACACAAATCAAGGATACTTATATTTTCGAAAAAATACATATTGATTTGTTGCATGTTTCATCGTTTCCCTTATCTCTAGCGTATACTTTTGTACTATAATATTTCATAATTACCAAGATACGTATGTCACGCGGTACGATATCTCAATGAATTTTATAGCAGCACCACTAACTGAAATGTGAAAACAGAATTACGCGTACAGCAGCGATGCACTTTGAACACGATAAATAATTTAGCATAAAAACGCGAGTGCCAAGATTACTGTGGCTCTGTATACACAGGCACATTTGATTTCTGACAGCCAGCAGTAAACAAAGTATAGTATAGTGCTCGGACGAAACGCCGCTCATTGACATCTCGCATCCACGAACGTAAGCGTGCTGCAGCCGCTAGTCGGTCGTGCTGCAGCTGCTGCTGTCCGGTACAAAGAATGATCTGCCTTACCAGCTGAAAATATGAAAACCCGTTAATACTGCTTGGATTTTAGAGATATGTGTCCTTATTATCATTATTTTTTTTTTAATATGGTGCCTACAGTGTAATAATAATTTTATTAGTCAGCAAGCACATGACTGGTGTTTAACTTTTCAAGCTTGATAAAATTTCAAGAGTATTTATTAGACAAAGTATATGAGAAAAGATAGTGATAGCTATTGAATTATGTTTTTAATTCGAGCAGACGCAATATATTTTTTAATTTCCAAATAAAATACAATAATAATAAGATATAAATACAACAATCAAATTCCGATATTGTAAATCAAGTTATAAATAAACGCTACACACGCTTCGACCGGCATTTCGATGTGCCGAACTGTTCGATAGTCATTGAATTATAAACATGCTACTGTCTCCGTGTTGTTCGAGTTGTGTAATACATGTCTTTGGTCACGAGAAAGAGAAATGTGTGTGTATGATATTTCTTTTGGTAGTGTAAGCATAAAAGTGCGTCGCGATGTTTACCCGGTCGAGCACGATGCGGTTTCTTACACGCGGAAACTACAAGGCTAATCGTAGCTTTACTTGCTGGTCATTGCTTCTGCTGTCTCTGGCTTACTGGAATCAGACACGTGCGATGTGCTGCTCGACTGATAATTGAGCTTATCGGAAAATGTTTTAAAAAGCTTATTAACGCATCACCGGTATTGAGGTATTGAATGAATTTTTTCTGGTTTGAACGTTTAGCACTATTGTGCATTTGTAACTGAAAATAGATTTTATTGATTCGCTGCTTGCTAAAATAAAACAAGTGCAGTAGTTAGCAAACGATTATCGGAGATTAAAAATAAAGTGCCAGAGTATCGGGTTCTTAATGTTATAATTGATAGAATAACCAAGCATATGATGCGTTAATTCATTATACCCCAGACAACATGTGTGATGCAGAATATGTGCTGTGCACATCTTGTTCGACAAACGTTCCAAAGTTCATTATCTTAAGCAAATAGGAAAGTAGTAAAATTGGTGTAAATATAGACTTTCTTATGCACGGATGCAAGATTTTTGCTCATTCCCAATTGTGCTAATGGCTTCAGGTTTCGCTACTTTTACGCGATTGCAGCTTATTTAGGATCGTAACTTGTATTTAACTAAAAGTGAAACTAACACGTTTAACAAAATTATAGAAACGACTGTGAGAACAATTCCGACCGATGGTCACTAGAAAATCAATCAATTGACAATTACTATCTTTTTAAAAAACAATAGACCAACAATCTGGAAAGAATTATATTAAATTCAGTGGGTATTGCGGACCTTTATACCACCTATTGCCTCCACCGCCGCGATTACTTTCCTAATACTCTCCAAACATTAGCATATAAAACACGAGAGTAGCGTCTAGCTACAATTTATCTTATTGGGTATACATGTCATTCCGCCGGCGGCGCTATGTATACGATCTCGCAAGCACACACTCTCACACGAGCGTGAAAAGGTTACTGGTACAGAACACATAGTTGCTTAAGTAACCCAATATTCCGCTGTCTGGGCCGACAACTGATGATGATGTGGCCGTATATGTAATACTCATACGCGCAAACATGTCTGTCGAGGTCTGCATGTAGAGCAGATAACGAGGGAGAAATTGGAAAAAAAAGAGAAACAACGAGCTTATATAGTCGTCGATTACTTCGTTAGTGTGTTGTTGGCGCCAGCTCGGCGCGGTTGGTTAACCTTTGACCATAACTTGCTACACAACTTGTACATAGAAGGAAGCATGTTCATTCTTATACACTCGGTACGATGCTTTATAATGAACGAGAAAGCGGCGGCTTAATCGTTTCGAAACGTTTAGAGCAGATCTTTTTTTCCCGTTTTTTACGTGATGCTACAACTAAGATTCGAGATTTTAACAATAATTTATTCACGTATTTACTATAGAATTTGTAATAAATTTATAATCAAACTATAATACAAAGTTTTGCAATAAAAAAAACAAAAAACAAAAAACAGGAAAAAAATAGCAAAATACCAACGCCAAACACGTCTCCCACCGGTCACCGATCCAAGTACGACATGCGCCCCAACGCTGCTTAACTTTGGTGATCAGTTAAAGGAGCCAGAGTTCAACGCGGGTTGGCTGTAGGCGACAGTTTAAAAACGCGCATCGTACAAGTACGATGTTCAACATCAAGTTTTTTACATTTTTACCTTAAAAAAATAGTTAGAATATATTTTCTTTATTATAATTTTTATTAAATTTGAAAGAACAACTTCTGCAGACAAGGAATTGGACATTGTCTTTTGGGATATGTGTACCTTTATATTTATTGCAAAATCTAGAATTCACACAGTACTGATTCGCTTGTAAGATTTGAACCAATTGTTTTAAATCAAGTCTCGGCGTACACGTGCTTGAATGAATAAACAAGATTCGTATTTGAAAAATGATAAATCTTCTTTTCATTTACTTATATACAAGCATTGCTGAGGTTATTAAACATCGTGGCATATAATAACCGATGGTCATATACCAAATCCTGTCGATCTATCTTTAGCAAATTTTATTGAAGCAAAAAGGCTTGTTTTTTTTTTTATTTCGTCGCAACGTTTTTGCATACCGCCGTCGTGCAGTGTGTTGGTTTTATCGATCCCCGGCCGCGTCGTGCTGTGCCGTACGCTCCGAGTAGCATTATATTTTTGCTTCGTACTGGCTCTTCGAGATGGTGCTGCCGCTGAATGCTCCGAGCTCCAAGTCGCGCCATACACGCAATGCCATCTTGCTTCTACTGGATTTTCTCTCTTGAAGACTTTTACGAGAGCCGTTAAAATAGTTGCGGTTTATCATTCGTCACTGTACTAGTACACTACTACGTGTCGGTTGCTATCCGCGCGCTTTGCTATAAATGGAATTTCTGCAATGAAAAGATAATTTTCTTTTATATTGAAAGAAAGTCATAGGCGCCGGAGCGACTTTTTTGTATTTACGAGTAGTAAAGATCATATGTAAGAATATTAAAAAAAATTATTTAGATTTAATAATTCCCGAAGCAAATTATTACAGTATAAATGAAAAAAAAAAACTAGTCTTTGGTTATACCTGTAGTAAAGCACGATTGCACAACATTGAAAATTGCATTAAAAACTCAGGCGTACGACTCAAACGCTCTACCATATTATAGGTATACAAACTAAGTCAATTGTCCAAAATTCTTCCTGCAATAAATAAATGAACGAACGAATGCAGTAAAAAAGAATGCAGTGGTAAGTATCAAGTTACGGGCGTCGATAAGGCAGAGTCCAACGCATGCCGCATGTCCCACGAGTGAATCACACTACTCGCTTCCATCTAAAACATCGGCGATTCGGCCACTCTAAAAGTAGCTAAAAATGCCACTCGATTGACCCACAACTCGTTCCCATCAATCCCCTCGAGAGAGTGAAATCGTCCCTCCCAAATACGTAAACCGGTCTAACTCAATCGCGTATTGAGACGAAGCTTTTTAATACAGCCATTCTCCGATCAATCTCCCAATGCAAAAAAAGCGCGCGACCATCTACATGTAATACAGGACGACCCAGTATCGACGAATAATCTTCGCTTTGCGACAGAATAATAACACAGTGCATCAGACTCGTCACCGCGCGATATCGCGGAGTCTTCGCGTCGTGTGGTACACACGCGTTACGGCACACGGCTGCGCGCGCGAGTATAGCTCTCGACAGAGAGAGAGAGTATTGACCGTCTCGCGCTGGGGTTACAGTGGAAATTTCCACTGCCCTACCCCAATCTCTATCTCGCTCGCTCTATACCACTATACTTGGCGCTCTGCAGCAGGCAGCTTCGCTCGCCGCACGTGTGCGTGTACTCGTATATGTATACACGTTTGTGTGTAAGCGCTCTCTTGTGTCCCTTGCGCCTTTTTCTTGCATAGCGCATTGATTCTCTTTACTGCCTTTCAATCCGGGAATTCTTCTCTCTTGCGGCTGATGCAGTGGGCGTCTGAGTTATACTTACTTACGAAGATGTGTCTTGAGCGTGGCTGCAAGGAATGCTGACGCGGACACCTTTGCGCTGGACGACTGCGATACGTGTGGCTCATTTCTTTTCTCTAACTTGTTGCGCAAATTTGCTTTTATCAGCTCAAAGTGGAGTAATATATCGCACTACCTGTTTTAATTTGAGATTTGAACAGCATTGTTCAGCAAATGCTTTTGGTAAAAAAGAAAAGCTTTCCGAATTTACGAGCAATATATCACGTCGACCATTGTTCCGCGGTGTTTCGCCCCTCCGCGGCGCAGCCTTGAAAACATCCTCGGATGACTTTTCTTTTGAGAATAGAAATCGGGCGCACGTGCGAAATACCGCTGCTGCTGCTGTAGGATACATTTCTCGAGGGGGAAACACCATCAGACGAACGCGAAGAACCGGGCCGTATACAATCTGAGTTGCTCGGGACTTTATAGGAGATGGAGCACACAGTGCAATTTCAACACATTTCGAATTCAGCAGAGAGTGTACGCTAGTATAATCTACTGTCAAAATGGAATTTAACTTGGTGATAAAATGCGGCGGCAGCATATTATTATTATTATTTTTTTTTAAAGCCTAGCGGAAATTCAAGCGGTGAAAGAGAGCGCTCGCGAGCACACGCAGCTATGCGACTCGTCTGTCGTGGTTGTCGTAGCGCGAGAAATGTGCTCGACGTCTATTCTTAGCCTGGCGCCGTCCTTCGGCTTTATGTAACTCGCGATCGGCGGCGTTTTGCGATAAGATGAATAGGCTGCAACGTTTGCAACGGAGCACCGTCCAATCACCATAAATAAACAGAGCTTGTAATTGGGTTTGTGCGATTAACTCGTCATAATTGGATTGCAGGCTTTAAAAAAAATGCGCGTTTTCTTTGACGGATAATGCGCCATTTTTTTATAGAATAAGAAATCATATGCATTTATGTTTAAATAATTTGACTGAGTCATGGCGCAATCTTACATGGAAATAAAATTACTCGATATGCAGAGTCTGGTAATTGATGAGATAAACTGTTATAGACACATGGTAAAGTAACACGATACCGCCGGATGGTAACCCCCCTATCAACATAAGATAATAAGAATATATCACGGCAGTAGGTATACTATGCTAGCATTTACGCGCTGTCGGTAAAGTCACGGATCTTTTCGATATTCATGGTGCATTTTATCATAGGCTAGAAAAATTGTTGTTTTTGTACTTACTGATCATAAAACTAGATATATCGGTAATATTCGATTAATAAAATGTCAAAAATAAAAGAAGTTAGAAAGGTCCTTGCATCTATACAATATCTGTACACTGTACACATGCCGTTTACTTTAGCTGATAATTTCTACCGTGATCTTTATAACAAATTTGATTAAATTTAAAGGGAAGTCGGAGATATAGCTTCGCAAATCCGCCACGGGGTATTTAGTATTTCAAATGCCAAAATAAAAACTAAAAGTCGGTTTTACATTTTCTTTTTACATTTACTAATCTTGAACCTATGGCGCTCTGCTCATTATATTCATGAAAATCAAAATTATCAAACTTTAGTAATAAAATTAGATTTTAAGGTTAGCGCTGTAATCGCGTGAACA
>UCOJ01001618.1:0-25258 GCA_900474305.1 Cecidostiba fungosa
GGATACCTCGAACACTACCAAGACTCTGGCAACAGCTTTGAAGTGTCCAATAAATAATTCCTTAAAAACTATTCAATGTTTGAGAAAAATATCTGCTACGGATATAACTCAGGTTGTTAAAAATATATTGGTATGTTGGATAAAATTCATTGTTAAAAACTGTTAAAGGAACACTTCTAATTTTACAAACTTTACAGTCTGACTTGTACTTCTCATACGTGATGTTTCCGCCAGTTGCTGAGAAAATTGATAATAATTATTTCATCAATGACACACCAAAAAATATTATTGAGCAAGGCCGTGCTTCGGACTTGCCATGGATTACTGGAGTTGTCAGCGAAGAGGGTCTTTATATAACTGCTAGTAGGTATAGTTAACTCTAAAATGTTGCTTCATAGATTCTGTCTAATATTTATTAATTTTAAAAGGTTTTGCATTAAAAGAAGATATGATAGAGCGTACTGATAATAATTGGGAAGTTATAGCCCCTTACATGCTGCATTTTGTAAATAACGTTCCTGAAGACAAACATGCTAAATTTGCAAAATTGATAAAGGTACATTACTTTGGTAATAAAAACTTTAGTACAAGCAGAGATTCGGTTAAGACTTTGACACACATGACCGGAGATGATCAAATCGTTACCGGAGTAATTAGAGCTGCAAAGTTACAAGCAAAAATGAACAAAAGTCCTGTGCGGTTTTACTATTACAGTTACAGAGCTGCACAAAGTTTCAGCGATCAGTTTTCAAATAGTACCGAGAACTTAGGTGAAAAATGTTATTATCAGAATCATTGCTATGTCTGCTTATTGTTTCTAACGTGATATTTATTTATCAAAGGTGTATGTCACGGCGATGATGTTTTCATGGTTCTGGAGGATGACTTCATAGACCCGACAACGACTGCTAGTGACAGAGCAATGCAAAAAAATATGCTCGACTTTTGGGAATCAGTGGCTAGCACTGGGTAAATATTTAAAATAATCAATATAGTTTTAACCAATTTTCGCATTGATAATGTTTGTTTGAATTCAAGGACACCAGATTTAGGAACGCAATGGCCAAGCTTGAATGCTTCCTCCAGCAACTTTGAATACATGCATATCGCTGGTCCTGGAAACTTCAACATGAAGACTGATAATAATTTAGGAGAGATTCAATTCTGGAATCAAATAGGACTTTAATCAGCCCCAATAAGTACATACAGTCAATAAAATTTTTGGAATCAATAACATACTAACCGTTGGCTAACCATATTGCTTAATAGCAGGAGTATATGTGTTGGTGAACTTATTTGGCGAACCATTGGCTAACCAACTATTTTCGTTGGTCCAGGATATAGGTTTCCTTTTATAAAAAATTGAATTTCATCCGTTATCTAATCAATGATAGTTTATTATTATAAACTATACATTTAAATATATAAACTGCTATATTTACGAAAAGTTCTAGAGTTTGAGGAAATTATTTATGATACTTGTTTAGAATGATTACGTGATTATCTTTTATCCAGCTTTAAAAAAGAGATTGCAATTGATTCTGATATTAGCCATTTGGTTGGTCAAATAGATTAAAAGTACTCCACACTTATTATGGAAGTCAGAATCAAGAACAGGGCTTTGCGGACAAAATGTACAAAATTTTGAAAAATAAGTTAATGACCCACAGCTCGATCGACACGCCCCTCTGAACTATCAGATCGGAAGTAAGGTCGGTCAATTTATCCGACGAAATATGCAATTTTAAAATAATATAATCAACGAGACTGATGTTTATAATATAAGTTTGTTAAATAATTAAAATCATAATAAATGTGAATACCTATATCCATTTGAAAAGAAGCCACATAATATATCACTCTCTATATAACTTTAATTTTATTCTCATTATTATTATTATTATATAAATAAATATTCAGTTGATAGAAAAATGTTGCATGAATCAATTCGACTTTTCATTTTTCATTAAATATTTCATTTAGTAAAATTTTTGTAATATATTTTAAAGTATTGCTTAACACGCCAATAAAGTATTTTTAACTATAAATTAAAAAGGTAAGAAAATTAAATTGAGTAAATATTTTTTTTACGCAGTGTGTATACTATATTATCTATTACATGCAACAGAAAATTCTAATTGTTATCAAGCAAAAAATCATAGTTATTAATAATTACATTCTTATCAGAATACATGGTTAGTCGACTATCTGTATAAACGTGGATCGATCGCTATCAAGCACGAACGATAACGATATTCAGTATATTAGCAACCATTCTTCGACAGATATTCAGAATGTGCAATTTGTTTTGACCCACAATACTAGGTCGCAATAATTAATCAAAATTATATTTTCTATAATTTGTTAACTTGAGCATAAACATGCGAATTATTTTGCTTATTGCGTTATGTATATCAAGTACAGTATCAAGTATAAATATTGTTAACCCGCAAGTCACGACTTCATTAGGAAAAATTATTGGGTATTACAAAACCTCGTACAAAGGACGTCAATATGCGGCTTACGAAAGTATCCCATACGCATTACCGCCGATTGGAGATCTTCGATTCGAAGTAAGGAGAAAAATCTTTTACCGTTTTACTCTTTGACTCTTAAATGTGCTAAATTTGTATAAAAACGTTATGCATTATATACAAAAAGTAACTTTTTGCAAAATTATTTAATAAATGTGATAATGTTTGTTCACTTTGCATTTTAATTTTAAATAATTTTTTATATTTTCAAAATTCTCATACTTGATGATAAGCTTCATTGTGAGTGTTTCATCATACAAAACTATTTTTGTAAGCCTTTTGTTGAATGTTGTATGAAGTTTAAAAGCAAAAAGCCGATTAATTGTAAAAATTTAGCATATATTTGGACGTTAAAGGATTAAGTACTTAACATCCATAATTTTATAAAAACAGCCACCAGTTCCGATACCTGCCTGGTCAAAATCCATTGATGCACTAGCTCTGCCACAAGCCTGTTCACAAAACAAATATATAGCTGAGGAGAGCGCAATTGGCGATGAAGACTGTTTATTCCTAAACATTTATACGCCGGTGAAAAACGAAACAGAATCACTGCCAGTGATATTTTACATTCATGGAGGTGGTTTTCAATTCGGTACAAGTTCAGACTTTCGAGAGAAATTCATCATGGACAGAGACTTAATTTTCGTCACTATCAACTATCGGGTTGGAGTATTTGGATTCTTGAGTACCGGAGACAACGTCGTACCCGGAAACATGGGACTCAAAGATCAATCTCTGGCTCTTCGTTGGGTATCTAAAAATATTCACTACTTCGGAGGTGATCCCAAGAAGATAACTTTGGCAGGTGACAGTGCAGGTGGCGCCAGCGTCCATCATCACTATCTGTCACCTTTGAGCGCGGGACTCTTTCGGAATGGAATATCTTTTAGTGGTACTGCTTTAGCACGTTGGGCTTTCACGCCTGATAAATCGAATACTACTAAGAAACTGGCTAAAGCTTTGAAATGCCCAGTGAACAATTCGTCGAAACTGATACAATGCTTGAAAAACAAGTCTGCTAATGATATTATACAGACGGTTAAAAGTCTATCGGTATGTCATAAAATAATAATTTTCGTTAGTAGTGAAAAAGAGTTGATTCTCGACGATTCACACGAGTGGAGAATCATCTGCTTTTAGATGGAGGGTGCTTAAATTGTGATTTAAAAAATTAAGTAAATTAAAGTAAATTCATAAAGTCGCACTTTACGCACACTGTATCGAAAAATTTATTTTAAATATAACGTCCAAGAAACACTTTTAATTCTACAAATTTTGCTTAGCCTCACTTGCACGTATCATATGAGAAGTTTTCACCAGTTGCCGAGAAAGTTAATGAAAATTATTTCATCAATGATACACCAAAAAATATTATTGAGCAAGGGCGTGCTTCGGATGTGCCATGGATTACTGGAGATGTCAGCGAAGAAGGACTTGTGATATCAGCAGGTACGTTATACTAAGTTTTACAAGTTTTCATATCAATTCCGTCTAATTTTTGTTAATTTTCACAGGCTTTGCACTGAAAGAAGATATGTTGGAACATATTGACAAGAATTGGGAAATTCTAGCACCTTACATGTTGCAACTCTTAAATAACGTACCTGAAGACGAACATGCCAAATTTGCAAAATTGGCAAAGCAACACTATTTTGGCACTAAACACTTCAGTACTAACAGAGATTCAGTTAGGAATTTGACACACATGATCGGAGATGCTGCATTCGTTACTGCAACGATCAGAGCTGCAAAGTTGCAAGCGAGAGTAAATAAAAGTCCTGTGCATTTTTACTATTACACTTATAGAGCTGCACAAAGTTTAAGCGATGAGATTTCAAACAGTACCGAGAATTTAGGTGTATGTCACATCGATGATGTTTTATTAGTTCTGGAGAATAACCACATAGACCCGACAACCACAGCCAGTGACAGAGCTATGCAACAATATATGCTCGACTTTTGGGCATCAGTAGCTAGCACTGGGTAAATATTAAAAAAAAACAATATAGTTTTAACCAATTTTCGCATTAACAATGTTTATTTGAATTCAAGGATACCAGATTTAGGAACGCAATGGCCAAGCTTGAATGCTTCCTCCAGAAACTTTGAATTCATGCATATCGCTGGTCCTGGAAACTTCAACATGAAGACTGATAATAATTTAGCAGAGATTCAATTCTGGGATCAAATAGGACTTTAACCAGCCTCAACAACTACATACATATAGTCAATCTCAATGTCTGAATATATATATATAACCAATATTCTGTATAAATTCACAGAAAATTCTTATACAGCATATACCGTCAATTCATAAATTCAACCAAGTTCAACAAGTTTATTAAAATTGTAAACAGCTTTCAGGCCATTCGAGCGCAGTATACACGAAAGAAACTTCCCGCCATTCCCTCACGTTTTCACCCCATACACAAGTGGCGGCGTGCTCTGAGGGCGCGCAGTGAAAAATAGGCAGCGCCTTATTAAACGAAAAACTTGTGCGTTCGCGGCCTCCCGAGTCCTTTGATATATCGGCGAAACTTTTGTATAGGCTCACGCTAGCTTTTAATATCACAGCGAGGCTCGAGGATTTTTCATACAAGTTGTCAAACTTGAATTATAGAGGAGGGAACGCCGGGTTAATTGCATACCGCTATTACTTTTTAATCAAAAGCGACGTGTGCATTTTGTTTATTTATATTTTCTTTTTAGAACAAGAAGTTCTCGCTCGTTTATAAAAAGGGTTGCAGTTAAATAAAACGCCGCGTCATTAGGATCATTCGAAAAGTTTTTGCGCGACCCCTTGACATAAGGGCGGACTCCAAATTAGGATCTATCCTGGACTACGAGGAAAAGGACGGTCCTTCAGCCTCTCTCTCTTGAGCCCTTTCTTTGATTTGCGCTCGTTTCGCTGAGTAAATCTCGTAAATCGTATACGGGGCTCGGAGTTTTCGAGACGACACTCGACGACAATTTCTAACAATATTGCGCTGCTTAAAATCTACGATCTCTCGGCATCTTGCTTTTATTACGTTTTTACTAAAACTTCGTTCCTATGAATTGTTTTAATTAAAATACTAATCTTATAATTATTTAGTTCATGCAAACGAAGCCTATTATTCTGATTGAAGAGCATCAGCCTGTGTCTAACTCAACAATACCATGAACTATACAAGTAACATCAACCCATCGACATTCGTACAAACATACACGCCGGTACACGTATACATACACGTAAACCAAAAGCCTTACAAACCTCTCCGCATCTCCCTTTTTGTTCCTCGTTCTACATCTCTCCTCCACATTACTCACATCCTAAACATAACCCTATTAGCATCTCGTTACGGAAGACTAAATAATACGCATTACCCTCTGGCGTCTCCTCAGCGCGATATTTCGCCTTATTAACAATCTCCTTATCTACGCCCTTTCGCAGGCTCTATAATACCATCTCCCATCAGAGATAGAGAGAGAGAGAAAACAGGCGGTGCACCTAAAACGCACTGCTGATGCAAATTAATTCCGAGTGCGCTGCAGCAACGCTCGTCGCGTAATAATCCACGCTATATAACCTGCGACGGCCTTGAGAGAAACTCGTGCTGATGGTAATACACGTGTATAGAGAGAGAGAGAGAGAGTTTCTTTGTCATTCCGCACGATGTTAAAATATCGCCGCTTGTTTGAGGATGTGTAATTTTCTCGATGCGCTCCGTTAACGACTTTGTAATTGCGTTTTCGAGTCGACTTTTTGTCCGGCGATTTGTTCCGATCGATGTTTATCTCCAGACGACTGCGTGATAAAGTATATAAAGCTCGATGTACATACTCACTTTTTTCAAGCCGGCGAGCTTTTCAGTGCTTCCTGCGCGATTATGAATGTAGGAATGCCGACTTACCTGAAACACGTAAAAGGAATTTTATTATTAGTTTGGCGGTTGGTGTATAAATTACAAAACTTATACGATAAGAATTTATGTACAAGCTAATTAGTCAGGATAATGTGATGAGAAACGAGCTAAAAATTCTTATATCTATCTCTTCCCAAATCTCATATATAAAGGTCTACTTCTATATATACACATCAGGTGAGTCTCTCAACACACAGACGCGCGAACAAGATAATAGACTATCCTCGCAATAGACACCAGTGTGCAGCAGCAGAACCTCTCAGGGACATTTATGGGGTGTAAGCTCGCAGACAACGGGCCGTCGTTACTTGATAGCGCTACTTAGCTCTAAAGCCTACACTCGCGTGTCAGGTATGATCTCCCTGCTGCTACTGTTGCATAATAAGGTGAGCGCACGGTGTTGCATATATATAGCGTTGTATTGATTATTTCGACGGCGAAATCCCTCGACGCATTTGCCTAATTGTGAGGCGGCCCGTTCAATGATTCAAGCTCTCTCCGTACAGAGATTCGAGAGCGGCTGGTTTAGTATAGGCTGTTACCAGGGAAATTGCTCGACTCTCTACACTGTGCGTGCCGCAAATTGGCGTTTCTGTAATATGGATGAATACGCGCGAGATACACACACGGAATTCGAGATTATCTTGTTTGGTAGGAGTATAATACGTATACCGCGTGCGCTTGCTTTGTGATGCTGACTTTGCCTCGTTTGTTACTGTCTGTGTGTATCTCGTGTGAAAAAATTTTGAGAGTAAGAACACCAAATTTTGATACGTGCTGTATCTATCGATACATAAGTCGATGAATAATTCTAACGCATTAGACAAATGTCAAACAAGCTTACTAAACTAAAAAAAAAAATTCAGTAGCAACGACCGGTGCATTTGCGCATTTAAACCTTATCAGAGACGTCACGCCAGCAGGACACCTGGAATTTATAGTCTCTCATCCTTTTGCATACACATTCACAGAGACATACACACACACACACGTGTGTGTCGCGTCGAACAACTCGACGGCGCGGAAACGTCTTTGGAAAAAATACTGTCGTGCCGGTGGTTATATAGCTCTCTCGACTCGCTTCCCATATGAATTTTGCACTACACGTACACGCAAGAAAGCGAGCTAACTTTTTCAACGCGGGGGAATTCTTTCGTAGAATAGCTCATCCTATATCCAGAAGAGAGAGAGAGAGCGGCACCTTCTGCGTTGACATTGACTGAGTGCGGCGGGGAACGGTGTCGCCGGCGTTGTAGCCGCGCTCTTATAAGTATACTGAAACACGAGTGAGCTTTAATTAAGCTGTGAAAAAAAAGCAGACACTACTGCTAAATCGTCGAGGCTATAAATTTCGATTAGACGGCTATTTGTTCGAAATGAGAGCTGAGAATTAGCGACGCTGATGATGGTCTTCCGAGTATTTCTAAGCGAGATTATATATATTTTATATGTATACGTATATATACAAGTATACTCGGTGAAAAGAAGCTGACGCATTTTAGCACGCTCTTCACTCTCAGTTCCCTTAATCCCCGCGAGCGTAGCTAAGTAAATGACCGATCGAGTAAGAGAGAGAGAGAGAGAGAGTCGCTGCGGATAAACAAGCCTATACGGAAGAAAATCACTTACTGAATAAAAGATCGCAAAACATTTTCCCGCCGAGAGCCGCCGTCATCGGGATTTTTCTGCGACACACACACATGGCTAGTGGTGTATATATATCGACGCGCCTCGAATGGACAAGACCTGCATGACTGACACTACCGAGTTTTTTTTTCTCTCCGCAGCACACAGAAGACGACGACACTCGCTGCGCTTTGATGGGATTTCGCGCGACGCGATTACGTAAAGGGTATTTGTCTCGAGTCGGCTTTTCAGGGAAGGCGATTCGTCGACTTTTTCTTCACGCGGCTTTGATACAGACATTAATTTTGTATATATGCGGCGTTGAAAAATTGCTGTATGGAATATCGAGAGATTCGTCATCAAGATACAGCTATTTCTTAGAAGCTATAGGAAACAACGCCGAAGAGTATATATAAAATGGCATTGAAGCCCTTGCCGAGGAGTAACGAAAGAGAGATACACACACGTGAGTCGCTGTATATAGTATTATAGTGCACTGGCCGCGCATAGCATAGTCCCTTTTTGCTCTGTCGCCCTTGTCTTCCTCGAGCTGCTGCTGTTGCTGGCTTTGATTTAATAGCCGAGAGTAGCGCGCACTACGGGGCAGCAGCAGCAGCAGCAACAACAGCTGCGGGAAAATGAGAGCAATTTTAGAACCGAGAGAGGTCCGAGAGAGAGAGAGTGTAAGTACGTACGGATGGAAAGAGTACTTTTTAAAGAGGAGGGAGCCAAGTATATTTATTATGGACTCTAGTGTGCGAGAAGGTGTATAAAAATTCAGAATATTCATATATAGGAAGACAAAGACTATGTAGTGGCTGGGCATAAATATATAGAGTCACGCTCTGTGTGTTAATACACACGCCTAACTGACAGCTGCTGCCCTTATTAGTGCAATCAAATGGCAAATAACTCTCGCGTTATTTCTGGGATTGCGGAATGTATGCAATTATTACTCGACTCGCATAACGATGCAAACCGAAATTAAAGCCGTGGGTACCTATATATAACGAGACGTACTTTGGTCTCATGACATAATTAGACTGCTCCTCATCCCAGAAGGGGACTAATTACGCTGTGGATCAAATGGAGACTTATCCGCGGCTAATTGATAATATAGTAGCCACCCGCAGATTATACGCTTAAATAGTCTTTCTTACGAACTTCTTTTCCTTATCCCGTATACAAAAACACAGTCAAAAATAAGTCCGGCCGCAGCTAATTATAACGAACCTGCAATTACGGTACATTTCTAGTTATATATGTATGTAGGCTCTCTCTCTCTCGCCGTATAATATTTCAAGTTCGAAAGAAAAAGGGCCAACGCCGCGCGCGAACGATGCAAATTCGAGGCTTAAAGACCGAGGCCGTAAAAAGAGAGTAGAACGAAGGTAAGAAAATTATACACATATAAAGCTGTGTGCGTGACGTCAGCTGCGCCGGTGTGTGGGAAATACACGGCGGCTCTGATGCGAGGGCGAAATATTATTATATGCTGCGGGACGATGATAATTCACGCGCTTGTTTCTTTCGATGGCTCTTAATAAACATTGCTCTCAACGATATAAATATATACTTTCTTTCATCGCGTATAAATTTGTATTTCGATTCGCTCGTGCGTTGTCGTCAAACGTCTCGTTATATTCTCTATCTTCGACATTATTATTATTATAAAAATATCACTTCAAAGCGAGATCTGTCACGGGATAACGAATTCCATCGAGAGATCGCCTGCGAAAAAGAAGGAAAATTACCAAACAGGACGAATTCGAAGCTTTCAAAGGATCTCCTTGAGGAAAGGGATCTAGAAGTGTCTGCAGAGGCGCCTAACGAATTTAGCCCGGGTACACGTCGAAGATGGAAAAGTTGCCCCGCTGGCCGTCTGATATATACTCGCGCACATTTTTCGAGCCTCAAAAGGGCCAAAAGAGGGAGAGAGAGAGAGAAGGAAAAGTGAGTTTCCCGAGAGCGCGTCGGATCCTTTCTTATCTCCGCCGCGTTTCCACTTCCCTAACTCGAGCTGACTATCTCTCTACGACTTCTTCTTCTTCGTCTAGGCTCCTGCTGCAGGTGGACTTTATTGGGTTAGGAAGAACGCTTTGAAGCCTTAATTTTCCTCGTTTGTGCAGCGTTGCATTCTCAAACCGGCTACAACGAACTGGGTTATATTACCGACGAATTTTTCCGCAATTTCAACGCTTGTTTGCATAGAATTAGCATTTTTTTAACGAGAGCTATATATAGTTTTGTTTGATATTCATCGAGGTGATTTATTGGTAATATACTTAAGAGGACCTATTTTTGTTTTTGACCTTTTCTGGAAAGTTTCTTCTCATGCTAATTCAGTCAATCAATGATTATTAAATTATTATGATCGTTTGATCGAGTCAAGGTCTGTTAATTAGATTACTCGTATAAACTATAGTATAAATATTTGATTTTTCCTCGGTTCATCGAACGCAACTCGAGAGTAAAAGACTCTCGGAAATCGGACATCGGCAAACCAATAATACCCCCTAATAAGATTAACCGTGAGAGGAAGAGCCGAACAATAATAGGAAAACGCGGATCTCGAGTCGAGAGAGAATAAGGGCCGGCATCGAAAAGGACAACGACGAAAGAAGAAACGAGTCCAGGTGCAAAAAGAAGCATATAATAGCGCCAGCAGAAAACTCACTTTCCGTGGATCGAAAGCTCTCTTTTTCTCCTCTATATAGGCACTCGCTGCTGCTGCTGCTGCTGCTGCTGCCCTTCACATCATGTTTCTCTATCTCTCTTCATACATCTTTCTTATCGAATCTCTCCCTCTCCCCCACGCAAGAGTACAGTCTCGCTCTTCTTATATCTTTCTTATATACCGCGTCGTGTGTTCTGCTTCTCTTATTCCCGGCCCGTCTATCTCCTGCTCTTTGTCACTCTCCTTTATTTCCACCTTTGCGATCTCTTGAAGAGAGAGAGACTAACGCAGAGTTTCTTATCGCGTCCTGGGGACGATGTTTATCCCCGAGTTTTTCTGCAGCCGTATATATAGTATACGAGAGAATAATAGATACACAAACATTTGCAATGCAAATCATCGCAAGCTGTTTTTTTTCTCGTGTATATACATCGGTATAATTAAGAACTACTGGAGACTCGAAAAAGATAAGCGCATCAGGTGCGCGTAGGCAGCAAAGTGATGTCAGTTCAAGTGTGCACTTCCTGGCATACAACTACGTGGAAAACGGTTTTACCGTAAACCGCGTGATTTCCGTGTAAAATCGTCGACCAGCTGAGTAAGTAAGTAAGTATTATGAAGAAGCTACTTTTCATTGATAGCAACAAATCTTCCCTTCCGTCCCTATCCATCTCAGCCTGTGTACACACAGAGACACTTTTCTCGTTTTATATCTATCTATACCTTCTCGCTCGCGACGCTCGTTTTGTCTCCGTCTGTCTCTCAGTGCGGCTGCAGTGTCGCAGCTATTCATTCTCTCGTTTTTTTTTTCTTGCTCCGCAAAGGAAACCCGCAGGAATCTCCGAGTCACGAACACGAGGTATATAGGTACACGTCGAATATACCGGGTCATACCTGCACGTACTATTACTGCGCCTATACATCGTTTTTTTTTCCTCGAGTCACGAGGGACTGGCTCCTGATTGGACCATTGTGGCCGAGGAGGAGCAGCAGCAGTAGCTTTAATTCGGTATTCTTCGACTTGTGGAGAGTGTAATATGCAAGCTCTTGGCCTAGTTGGAATCGCGCGACGAGGAACAAAAAATCAGATTCGCTACTATGTCTGAATATTCATGCAATTATGTAAAAAGAATACATAGGATTCCGTCAATTCACTCCACGTATCCACTTTATTTCTCCAACTGCACACACGCATTGCGGAGATAAGGATCGGAATAAGGCGGACGATTAAGGAACAATATGTATAAAAAGAATAATAAGTCGCGAGCGTAGGGATAGGAATCCAAGACAATCAAGCTAATCTGAAAATAGAGCCATTAAAAAATACACACAGGAGAGACCGCATACAATTACGCGAGTGGGTAGTAGCATCAGCGCAGTGGCTCGCAATCTCGCGGCTGCAGCAGCGATTTCCGGTGGCGTCGCATCAATCAACAGGCGGAGGAGGAGGAGGAGGAATCAAAGCCCCCCGAAGCGACGTAATTCGAGCTCTCCTTCTTCCTCTCGCGAAGTAGGTAGCTCCCGGAGGATAGCAGCAGCAGCAGCGAGAGAAGGAAGAAAGGGACCGGACAACGGCCTCATTAGGCATTGTCCCGAGCGACGACGACGAGTCCTCGTCATCTCTCCTCTGATGCAGTGTATATATATCGCGAGAGGGGATCCTGATATTCATCTGAGATTTTTACTTATTCATCGCGGCCGCTTTTTTGCATATACGAGCGCAAGTCGTTAAAAGGAGCTTTTAAAAATAAAATCGAAGCGAAGATTTTCTTATCTATCATATATATATAATATAAGCGACACGCGATTGAAGGAGAACCACTGGTGCGCGAAGAAGAAGCTATGCGCGGGCGCGAGTCGATCCTGCGTGCAGGCTTCTTCCATACCTGTTCTCTCTCTCTCTCTCTCTTACTCGACGCGGATTCTCGCTTATAAACTCTCCGCGCGAGTAGCTGCTGCCTCATTCTCTCGCCGAGAGAGCTCTCCCCCTATATACTGCACTTGAGAGATGGTATACCTGCGTACACTGCGTATCGTCCACGTGTACGTGTGTATGTGTACATAGAAGCTTGCGAGGGATGGCTGATGAGAGTTTTTATGGTTTTTTAAATCGTTCGAGGTTGTTGGGATTTTAGTGCGGATGGTGCTTGGGAAAAGAAGGTAAATATTTAACGAGCTTCTCTGATTAAAGAAATCGTATTTCTTTTTTTTTTAATGACGTTCGGATTGAACTCGAAAGTTCATCGCCTCACTTCTATTATACGCAAGCTTTCCATGCAGCCCTAAGTATACTATAGATCCGTTTTTATATGTTGTCCTCCTATCCGAGTATCCGATATGTTCGTCCTTTGAAACTACGTGCCCTGTTCATCTTAACCTGCGTGATTTTATTATTCTGTTAATATTCGGTACAATCTCCTCTATGCCCGTATATATTTTTCGCAAAACCTTATGTTATGTTTTCAGAGAAATCGCATAATATCATCAGTTCAGCAGCTATTATTAGTAGTCTTTATTATTCAAATTTAGTCATTTCTTCTTCCTCTTCTTTTGCACGTTATCACCTCAATTCAGCTTATATGTATAGGTTTATTCAAATTTGACTGTATTAATTTCTTTTGTATTTATTTCTTCAAATACTACAATAACCAAGACAATGAAGATGAAAAATTGAATTGAAGCAGACAGGTGGAAAATTTAACGAAAAAAAAGGATACTTGAGCGACCTCGACAAATTAAAAGTGAAAACGTGTTGCCGATTCCACGATAACTTACACACACACACACACACAAAGAACTAAAGCCACAGAATAATAACAAGAATAAGCCGGCGAAAATGAATTTTATTCCACAGATTAAAGTACGATTACGCGCCGACCTTTGATCCGGAAACTCTAGCTTCGCGTGTGCGTCTAGCCGCATCAGCCACATGCGTTCATTCCTTCTCTCTCTCTCTCTCTCTCTCTCTCTCTTATTCCCTCGTCGTTATTTTTCAACGACTATACACACAGCCTACGGGGATTTCCCTTCGTGTTTCGCTAAAGAAGATCGATGGCCGAACACGCGACCGACTCCTCTGCACATGGATCAAACGCTATATACACATACATACACGTACAGCAGCAGCAGCAGTTACAATAAGGCTAGGAAACTTCCGCTCGGTAGATTACGAGCCGATTATTCGCGGCTGCTACTTTTTCGAGGAATGCAGCTACGCGTAATTATAATTGCGCTATACGTGGGAACGTGTGTTATATACGTTTTTTTGGGAGTAATTTAAATTACGGGTCTGCTGCGGTAATTTCGCGAATCGATGTGTATACACATCTCTGATTGCGTGTAATATAGGAAGGAAATTTAATTGCTGCAAGACGAAGAGGGTATGAAGGAGAAGAAGATCGAAAAGTGGATGAGAAACTGAGTTAATAAACGAAATCACCGGCGTAAAACCAAGCCTGAATTATATGAAAGCTCTCTAAAGCACAATGGCGTAGAGTCGAGTGGGCACTTCATAAATCGGCAATCCCCCCCTCAAAGAAGCGAAACTTTCTTTGCTGTGTGCCGCGGGAAAATTGCGTCGGTCCTCTCTTTATCGCCAACCGCTATATATACGTGACACCTCTCTCTCTCCCTTTGTTATATAACCTCAAGGTTGAATATCTTTATAATATACCGGATGGATTTTCGCACTGAAAAAGCCCTACGGGGACACCGAGAAAAAACTTGGAGTGGATTTCCCTGTCGGAAATTTTCGGCTCGAATTTATCGAGCGCGACGTCATATTGCATTAGATTTAATCGCTAATTCGATATCGACTGCAGCAGTAGCTTATAGAGTATACGTCTCCTCGAAAGTAAATCTCGTTTGAAAGGTGGCACTGCGCGCGCACAGGTTAAAGTAATCTCTGGTTAAAATCTCGCGAGAGCTGCAATTTAACGCATATATTGTATATACTCGATCCCATACACACAGCACCAGGAGTCTTCGGTGCGTGACCGCCGTATAAAGTTACAGACACTGTAGACTACATTCCTGACATAAGTGCACACTTGAAATTCGATAGCTTCTTTATAACGGATATGCGTATATGTACGTATGTATATTATACGAAGACACTATATAAATGTGCATTGTCGACACAGGGGTTGCGGGAAAATCGTTATCGCGGACACGTGTTACTTATCGCGATCGCGACGGCAATTTCAGGATATTCCCTTGTTTTTTTCTCTCTCTATTTCTCTATACCGCAGCTTATCGGACGGTAGCCAGGGAAAATATCGGAAACTGGTTTACGCTATGTATACTCTTCTTCGGGGGAAAAAATAGGATATCGAGAATCGTAATTTCGCCGGCAGGCGAGATTATTGTGATCTCTGCTGGTGTATATTTGTTTTAGTTTTCTCGGAGGAGGTTACTCTGGGGATTAATGCTCGCGAGTGCCGCGCTTTATCGAGATCTGCACATTGTAATTTCTTAAAGTGTGGCCGTTTACGACGGGGAGTAGTAGTAGTATACAGAGTGTATGTGTATATATACGAGAGCGACGGGTTTTTGCATTTCTGGGAGTTCCGTTAGGATTTATGACTGTGAGGTGCATGCTTGAGATTCAAAGGAAGAATATATACAAGTACACCGCGAGAGAGAGAGGTGATAAATAATTTTCGGTCCGAGAACGGCGAGTGTGAGGTAATTCTGACGTGATTGTAGGCTTCTAGAAGCAATGAAACCTTGGGAGAGGATAATTTGATTAATGTGTTTTCGAATAAGGCTCGATTAATAAATCTCATTCGGGGCCAGTTTTGAGCTTCTTATTTGAACGCTGTATCGATAAGTCTAATTAAAGTCCGATTAGCTAGAGCAAGTATAAAATATTACCTGTTCGCTCAGTGTAAATACAAGTTGTGCAAAATTATTGGCGCAAAAGATTATTTTACTATGTTTGGATGAAATGTGTGGAAATATACAGATCGTTAATTTTTACTATACATGATGTTTTATACCTACAAGTTATACAGTGGCTGCTGTGTTTATACAGAAATTTATTTTACGATTTTAAAATTCGTCTAAAACACTTCTGTTATATTCTGTTTGTTATCTACTGAAAAGAACGTATATTACACATTCACGACTAACATAAATAAAAGAAAATAAAAGAAACGAGAATAACAGAGCGATAATTTCCTATAAGAGACCTTCAAATTTTCTTCAAAAAATGTTGAAAGTTTTGGAAAATTTGAAAATTGTTGTAACACTAAGCTCACGTTTTCGAAAGCAGCGCCATATAAACATAAATCCTCTAGGTTTTCCCCTCTTTTTATGATAACAACGACTGATGACGAATTAAGCAGGAAAACAAACATGCATCAACAGGACAGCGTTGGGTTTTATTACGGTCTCTGCAAGCGTCAAACGGAGCTTATGGGCATCAGCTAACAGACATTAGATCGAGGATCTATAACAGACAGCTCCTACGGTGCTGCCACCTATCAAGCGACGACCTATGGAGGTCGAAGGGACGCCAAGACGCAGGAGGCAAGGACAGTCTGGTTATGGCTGCGCTGGTGCGTACATCGCAAAGAAAAAGGTATGCGTTAATATTATCGCCTTAACCGTGTAATTATTGATATGACGGAATTATACAATTTGCATTCAAATTTGAAAAATATTTAGTTAGTTTTTACGTTAGTTATCCATTTTGCAGATCCTGATTAAATTAAAGCCTAGTATTAATTGTAAGTAAATGAAGTTATAAATATTCTCACAGGAGTCAAAAATAATTATATTACAAGATAATAATTAAAATTTAATATAACTTAACAATATTGCATTCGATAATTGCAGAAAACTTAATTTTCATTAGATCTAAAATAGAAGTTTTTATTTCCCTAGCTTAAATTCAATTATTAAAAAATCTTTACTCTAATAAAGTCACAGCTTTGGTCTTCACGATAACAAAAATGAATTGACATGTAAAACTTCGATTGGGGCTAGTCTCTCTTAAAAAAAAGTTACAACCGGATGTTTTGAAGCCGTTAATAAAGCGCTTTGATTAGTTGAAAAACAAATATCCGGTCTGGATATAGTTACGATTTTGAAGTTCTAACCTCAAGAAAATTGAGTGCGTATAGAGCGCGCTGGATTTTGCTAGTGTGATAACATTGAACGATTTATTACTTGACACTAGTATATGTACTCATTTTTTAGCATAAAAATGTAGTTCATAACAAAGCTGTTAGTGAAGAAGTTTTGCGTCACATCACGAGGCATATATAGTTGCTAAAATTTTTTTATTTTCTAGTAAAATTTGTTAAAAGTGCATTAGAATCTTATCTGGCTTAAGAGATCAAATTCTTTAATATTTAAGAATAAAGGTATACAATAATTAAACGCTATTTTGATTGAAACAATTAAAACAAGGTTTGTTCTTTTCTTTAAATATACATATTTTTTACTTTTTTGTTTACGGATATTTGTTTTATAGTAGAAACTAGTGAATTCAGACGTGCTTCGCGTGCTCTTGTTGCCATATTTTCTTCATTTTTACTTTTGAACGTTAAGAATTCATACATAGGGCTAGCATTTAGATCGTTACATCAACCAGTCAGAGAACGAATAGAATGATTCTCATCTCTTTTTAGAGTAGCATTGCTACAATAATATCTGTCAAATAAAAAAATTCACGAGATGCTTAATGGTAACTGTAATCTGTAATGTGCGCAATACTTGTTTGTGTACTGAGGAAGAGTCGGACGAGGAAAAAAAATGTCATTATTATGACGCAAACACGCCGTGTAAAGTATACAGCAAAAAATACCGTGATAAGAAGATTCTAACGTTACAGAGAGCAATGCAAATTTAACTTTAATCTTTAAAATGCTATAAATTTCCTGCTTTAGTCCCAGTAAATGATATGTGAAAGCATTTTGAACTAATAACTGAATGCTTAGTTTCGAAAAAACATTAAATTCAAGTTTCCTCAGTGACCCCCATCAATATAATAAATGACACTATCATAATCAGAGTAAAGATAAACAGTTTGTATTACCAGTCAGTCGAGCTGATGGGTAGTTTCTTCTTGGAACATGCATTATAAGCGCAATAATATGTATTCATTAAAGCGCGGCTAGAAACACGACTGCTATATGTACTTTCATGTAGTTACACAAGCAACAACATCAGGTGATGAGCTCAGAAAGTCGAATCGTCACACTAACCGCATCAATGGAAATAAAAAAACTATTGTGACTATTTTTTGCTATTGGTGTTTATGCTATAATCTATATCTGCACAATTGGCATAAGCTAATACATAGTTCCTAAATTACACATAAATGCTGGTATACACTTTCTACACAAATAACACCTTTTCTTCATTCTCAGTTCTTACCTGGCAAACATTACTTCCACTTTACTAAATCTTTGAAAAGCATTGAAAGAGAGTGAGCATTGAATAGAATTACGGTACAAAGTGTGGGAGGGGGGATAGCGGAAAGAATTCATTAACGCGCCGTCTAGTGTACACTAACTGTACAATAAAAATAGAGACCGAGTAATTTTTTAGAGCAGTCTACATCCGACCTTTAAATCTTTCAGATATCCATCAGCTGATCTTTGCTACAATGCCAAAGTTTATATTGATCTGCTGTTTGGCAGTTGCCCTGCTCATCGGAGCTGCCAGTTGTTTCGAAGAGTAAGTTAAATCACCTATACACGATGAAAATATAATTGCAGAAGCTGTGAATAACTGATCAGTCGTGATTGCACAAGATCCTTTACATAAGCTGACTTATTTTTCTGCTCAGTTCAGACGTTCACAGAATTTTTCTTTTTAGCTCCAAAGTAGAGAGGAGAGAAAAAGGCAATGCCAGCAAGTCCTACGACTACTTCAGCTTCGCCCAGATGTGGCCTCAGACCACCTGCTGGAACGAGAACAGACAGTGGACCGATTCCGACGACACCTGCACCAGATGTAGAATCCCCTATAACGGCTGGACCATCCACGGATTCTGGCCATCAAATCGTCATGGACAACATCCTTCCAACTGTGGAGGCAATGTCTTCCAAGCCAACGCTTTAAGTTCCGAGTTGAAGGAACAGCTGTCCCAAAAGTGGCCAACTTACAAGAACAAAATGAAGCTCGACAGGTTCTGGAGCTACGAGTACAAGAAACACGGAAGCTGTGCACTGGACAATGACAACATGGACAGCGTGACCAAGTACTTCAGCAAGACTCTGGAACTTCTGGATCAGTACGACGTGGGAAAAGCTCTGGAGAAGAGCAACATTCGTCCTGGTGGACGGTACAATGTTCATGAAATGGCTCAGGCTCTCGAACGCGCTTTTGGAAAGAACACGTATCTGCAGTGCAAGACTAACCCGGTAAGCATTTTATTTATACACTATAGCTTCTAACACTACTATCGTTTGAGATGATGGTTTCTTCAACTAATTACACGCGATTACTTTCAGCAAACTCACGAACAGTACATCGTCCAGGTTCAAGTGTGCTTCGACAAGTCCTTCCAAGTAGTCGACTGTTACGCCGACAAGTCACACATCAGCAACTGCAGCAACAAGAAGGACGTGATATACCCCGAAAACTTGAGGTCTTGCTAGTCCAATGAATTATTATTATACGTAATAAAATCTATTTATTATGTACGTACCTATACAATTTAAGTTTTCTACGAAAATATACGAATTATATTTTTTACTTATAAAACCACAGTATTTCAATTCTCGCCAAAACCCACCGCTTATATCAGCATCGTTCCTACGACCACAAGTCGCATTTTCCCTCTTTTCGCGAAAAGCAGCAGACGACATCCTAGACTTGGAACGGGACAATGAACCTACGCAGACGCTCCTCGAGAGACAGCAGCGAGGCGAAAGACACTTTATCTAGTCGCGCTGGTGAATTTCATGGTTGCAGTGATATCGGTATGCGCCGGGGGTTGGCGTATATATAATCGAGAGAAGGGGGCAAATGTTCGGGCTTTACGAGCGTCGCACGACGGATGCGCCGAAATAAAGGAAATTCTCTTTCGTCGTGGAGAAAGCCTGCGGAGAGGGATATTCCTTGAATTTTAAGATTAGCGGCCGGAGGTTGTTTGGCTTGGCGTTTTCCTCAAATATTCCCTCCTGCTCTGCAGTTCCATTGTCGACGAGAGAAAGAAAGAGAGAGCTGGAAGTGGTCTTGAAAAATAGCACGAGGTTTTACATTAGAGTATAATAATAGCGGAAAGTTTACGCATCGTAATCTTATCGCGCTCACTTGTGACGCAATGTCATCAGTGCTATAAATTCGCGCACTTTTAATCTAATGAGCCGGAAGACGAGCTAAAAATTTAACAAACTATATGCGAGTTGATACGACAAGAAAAATAGTTCTCTCGGTGTATAAAAATTCCGCACAGCATCAGAGCCGTAAATAAAGCACACGGCGCGAGATTCGGTGACAGACCAATATCACGCCCTGTGGCTTTGCTTATTAAAGCTCTCTCTGCTTCGACTCAGGAGAGGGAACAAAAAGCATTTGTGTGTATATCTATATGTATATACACACGCAAACCTTCCGGCGTTTGTCTGTATATCCGGTGTCCCTAATGGCTCCCCGAGAGAGAGACAGAGAAGGCGGATGATCGCGACGATTCTTCGAGCGGAATGAATCTCTTTTGCTGGGTAATTAGGCAGACTACTTTCCGGAGTCGTTAAAGCCCTGCGCCGCAGCAGCGGAGGAGCTTTTTTCCGGGGACGCGACTCGTTTTCGGATTTACCGACGTTCATGATAATTGCGAGCGTAATCGAAAGTTCAATTAAAAGTGCCTGCGCACTGGTGCGCTTATTCAAGCAAACTTTTCCCAAGTTTCTTCTTCGTTTCAACTATATATTCTTCAGGTATTATGAGAGTAAGAGCAAGACAAAAAGCTTATTACATACTGGAAAAACGAAAAATCAAATTTTATCAAAAATTACAAGTATAATAATCAACGATGACACACAGCTTTAACTCAATCAACACATGCTTATAGTATATATACACTATACTCTTCCACGAAGGTAACCTGCGCTATAAACAACGCTGCACGCTTGTAATCCAGGCCATTAGGAAGACGACGGAGGCCCGCGCGATCGTTATAACGACAGACGTTAATCAGAATCCGCGAGCTGCAGTCTCTCTCTCTCTCTCTCGACTGCATCAACACTCGCGCTAATTAAGCGTCGTTTTATAATTACCACCTGAAGCGCGCTTGCGACGGGGGGTCTCTTTTATCCGCGGAGAAAACAATTAAAGGGAGAAACCGCACAGCATCAGCCGATAGAAATATCGGCGAAGAGAGAGAGAGAGAATGCAAAGCATCTCGCGTATGCTCTAACGAAATTGAATTTCGTCGAGAGGAGCGAGAGTTGACGTAATAAAATCAGAGCTGATTAATGAAGTCCATTAGTGCGCGGCACCGTTTCGTTTGAGATATCGCGCGCATCACGTGACATTCGTTTTGAAAGGATATAGTTGTCCGTTGCGTCGTGTTAATTAAATTATACCTGATGTATATTTTTACTGATATATATACTATTAGTTGAAAAGGAAAGATGAACAAAGATACTAAAAAAAAAAGTAAAAACGAAATACGGCGGCTAAGCGTCTTATAATCGCAAAGAAATGAAACTGCCATCCCGCCATCAGCAATGGGCTGGAAAAGTAGAAAGGAACCGCCGCCACCACGAGGAAATAACGCTTTTATTTATACGTCTCTGCAGCACAGCACACCGCCGAAGGAACTTTCCTCGGCCGTTAATTAAATAATATTTCTCTCGGCTACTACTCCGAGAAGAAACTAGAGAGAGAAAGAAAGTGAAAAGGGACAGAGATAAAAGGGACGACTGTGTTCTACTGCGCGTGGGGTGAAAAAAACATGAGTCCGCTTATTGCAGTATCGAGATCGTAACTCCGCGCTCATAAACGCCTATCCCCCGTGTGCTACTCTCATGCTGGTCTGCTCGACTTTTCGACCCAATGCGTCAACTCTCACGTCTCTCAACTCTATCTCGCTCTCCCTTGAGTCTTTGTTCGACCGACTCATTCTTTCTTTCTTTTTTTTTATCCCACTTCTTCTAATTCCCCCGAATTGCCCGCAGAGAAGACGAAATAAAGATCGCGGGAAAAAGTTGACCGCAGTATACCTATTAGAGCTGTTATCTGCGGCCGAAACTCTCTGTGTGTGTGGGGGTGTGAAAATACGAGTTATGGCTTTGAAACTGCGTTAAATTGCTTAGATTATTATCGGATTTGGAGGGAGTCAAGTGCCGCTTGATTTATTTCGGCAATATAACGGCGGCCGGGTTTTATTTCCAGAAGCGTCGCTTGGAGTAATGCACTTTGTGTGTTCGCCACCGCGTAAAACCCCTCGTAATGGCATTAATTGAAACCATCTCGCACCGAAATTATATGTATTATATACACACGCTTAAAAGGAAAAATATACACTCGTGCGTCTCATCCTCCCGCATTGTATACATATATACGAATAATGTATAAATATAAAATACGATAGCGCGCTTTTTCCCGTAAAACAATGACCTAATTTAAATTTAAGAAGAAAAGCTGCAGCCGCTATCTCTCTCTTTCGCGTTTACGCAAAAGCCCCGTATATTCCCGAGCACAGAGAGATAAATCCTGGCTCTCTGACCTCACTCGTGCTACCACCTCGCGTATACCAGTGTCGTCCACCTCTCTGTACGATCGGCGCGTCAGATACGATTCTACCAGGAGGAAGAAGCTGGGCCCGCAGGCAATATGGGAGAGAAAATCCGCTGCACACACGCCTCTGATTTTACGTATGTAAATGCATGCGAACACCTTGCGAAGGCATTCGCTGAGCGGAAGAGGCCGCCGCCCTTCTGTAAGCGATTATAAGCAGTTATGCGCCGAGTGGATCGAATTTGCTCGGACAAATCGATGAATTTGTTGCGAGACAATGCGTTTTGCACGGGTGGTATTGTAATGTTTTTTTCAAGGTTATAGATTATCGACACTGTTTGTATGCAGTATGCTTTTGATGTATTATAGATGAACTTTGGATTATTCAGAGAATATTGTACTTATTAGGTGTAATTTTGTGGCAGTGTCCCGAATACTAAGAATTTTGATATAATGTAACAAATCGGTCTGTCTAGTAAGCTTGCGTTAGTGTCTAACCACAGTATTTACACCTATGATCCACTCAACGAAAGTATGGAATATATACAATTTTAAAGCAAAATAGTCCTGGATTTTGCTGGTAAATTATAAAAACAATGGTGGAAAATAATTTAGTAAAATAAACTTATTGATATTTATATGAGCAATTCTACGTAAGAAATCCACTAACTCGGTTGAGGACCAGTTTTTAAAATTATGGCTAATCAACAAACTGGAATGTAAATGTAAATTTTTTAAAGGAAAATAGAAGAAAAGATCTTCAATTTGAAAAAAAGATGTTAAAACTGACCACTCGGGGGGAAAGTTATAAGGATTTTAAAAAAGGGAAAAATCGCTGGATTTCGTAAAAAATGGACCCTGGTAGAAACGTTAAGAAGTTCTTAACGAATCATTAACGAATTTTATATCGATTAGTCCGAAAATCGTTAAGACGTTAACCAGGAACCCCAAAACCTGGCGACGGTTTATCCTTAAAAACTAGTTAAACACTCTTTAACAAAAAAAAATTATTCAAACCAAATTTAATAAAGCAATTCATGTACCTTTTTTTATCGGAGAATCAGTTATCAAGTACATACTTTTTTCTAAAATTAAAAACTATTTCGATATGCGATATTCTAACCTCATTCTCATGATTTACAGGTGCTCTACAATCAGCAGAGATGAATTAAGAATCTCGGGTCTTGAATCCGAAGAAAAAAAGACGCATCACAAAGAAAGATGATGCGACTCAACAAACAGCAGCAGCGACCGCTGCTGCAGCCATAAGAGCAATGCAAAATTTTGGTCCACAACCAATGATGAGCGAAAGAAAGGAGAATTTTGTACCTCCAAACACATTTCTATTTCAGAACGGCGCCAACCTAGTGGCGAGCAACCCGTTCGACGATCATCCACAACGAAGCTTCGAAATGCCGACCAATCCTATGCAGCCAGCGCCTCAATTCATAACTAATCCGACACCCAGACAAGGCATCACTCCGGATCAAATTGGCAACATGAACATGCGTTACTTGCAGCAGGCTAATCAGCCAGTAGCTGCAATGAATCCTATGGTACATACGCCGAATCGATTCAAAAATCCATCGATTGCGGTTGTCAATCCGATGAACAATATGCCCTCAAGCAACGTACCTCTGGTTAATATTGCCAACATAAACAACGTGAAAATGCAGGGAAACATGAATCGCAATCAGGTGATGAATACTCAAATAGGTGGAGCATCGATAAATGGCGGCATTATGATAAATAGACCTCCCATAACCAGCTCTGGAGTTGGAGGTCTCGCAATGAACGGCTCAACGATGATCAGCCCGATGAATGGTTTGATCACAGAGTGTCGAGCTAATACGTTGAATCAAATTAAGGTAAATCTCGTTAGCCCTGTGAGTCTAATGATAAACATCCCCATTGTCTCATCTTTGATGAGTCCTAACCACATCAACAGTGCCTTCAACATACCTCCGATGAACTCAATGAACGGTGCACATCCACAACATCTTAACAAACAGATGAACAACAACACTCGAGGCCCCATACAGCGAACGGCCAACGTGTCCATGACAGTTATTAACTCTACAGTTCCCGTATCAATGATGGGCACCAAAAACCAAGTGAACAACACGAATATGGTAAGACCGTTTAACGATGCTCCTGATATGAACACAATGAATGGGAACCTACTTAATCCAACGGCGGGGCTTCCAATACAACACAACATGCAAAACGTCACTGCTGAAAAGCCAGTTGAAGAAGAGATAAATATGACCATGTCGATGGTTCTAGCAGATCTACAAGAATTGATAAATTCTAAACCCACGGGTGTGCCATCAGTATCAGAGGAGAAGATTTATCTTTTCGACCAACCTATAGTCTTCAATCAAGAGGATCCAAACGCGCCTCAGATATTTCCGTTGAAACGATAGCTTAAACCCTAAAGTTATTTTTGCGATGCAAAAGTTATTGAAAAGTTGTATGGTTTTCCCGTAATTAAATATTGAAGAAGTACGGGTATAGGGCTAACGATTAGGCAAAACTAGATCTGTAAAAACTAAATAAAAAAAATTTTTTTGCTTATATCTCGCGAGCCGCTTATTCTGCAACAAAATGGTTTACGCCAATCGAAAGAGCGTCAAATTTTACATCGGAAAGGATTTTTTACTTGATTCCGAAGAGTGTAAATTTCTAAGATAAATAATGAAAAAGGTATAACCTTCATGCGCAAGAAAAAGGGTTAGGGGGTCCGGGCGACCCGAGCGACGCGGTATTTCTTTTCCATTGATTATCTCTGACATTAACACTTTTCGGAATCA
>UCOJ01001619.1:0-25813 GCA_900474305.1 Cecidostiba fungosa
TAAACGTTCAAGGGCTCAAATGGTAGGTCACTGCATGAGGAACAAAATAAAACTTCTTGAAATTCAGGGCCGCACCCCTAACTATGCGTAAAAGCGAATTAATTGATCGAAATAGCTATGCGGAAATATACGACTTCGTCATTCATACCTTACATTGTTAGCTATTCACGAATGACCTCGATAAATTTTTGGCTTTTAAATACAAAGCTTTGATATGTATATTATGCATCCCCGGTCCCGCTAAATAATTTAGGAACTTATAATTGCTTGCATAATTTACTTTACAACTCCAAACCAAGTCATAATTGCATGAAGAATAGCAATGATCTTATACCTATAGCGTCATGTATTATACCGATGCTATTCAAATAAGAAAGTTTCTTTCACAACTAGAGCAGACTCGTCTTTTGTTTATTACAAAGAAAGTAAATATGACAGTGCAGCTAGTAGACGCAATAGAGTATTCAACGCCATCTCAAATGCAAAGTTAATCAATTTATCGAAATTCCTCTCGTCGATCGACAGCACAGAGCGTCAGTTGTTACTTCAAAATGAAAGTACCAAAGATTCTTTGAAGCTCGAAAAAGTAGCGTAAGAATATATAGAGTCCCGCTCATGTCCGTTTCATTATTCTACCGATGCCATCTGAGAAAAAAACGCACTTGATATCAGAGAAATATACGTTCGTCTCATTTTCACGCAGATTTGCTCGAAGCAAAAGCTCCGTCAAAAGCTTCGAATACCACCGACAGGCACGTCAATCTCCAACGTAAACATGAAAAATTTCCTCGAAAGAAAATCCAAAGAGTCTCGAAAATAAACAAGGAAGAAAGAAGAAAAATAATGTGATGCAGAATGAATATTAGATTACTGAAGAAAAGTCATGAAGTTTTAGAAGCAGCATCAGTAGATGAAGTTCGGCACTGGTAAGACACGTACGTTTGTCTAGCCTCAATCTGGTGGCAGCATGTGATCTCACCTTTTCCGCGCCGTTCTTTGAATACAGCCAAGAGGACGAGGTGTTATCGCGCGAGGCGCTACGTGACCCGCGCACTGCAGTTTCCCGAAGGCGCGAAGAATATATAGGACTCGATCTCCCCAGGGCAAAAGAAAGAGAAGAACAAATACGCTGAATATTTTATTGTGTTCTGCGCGAGCTCCTCTTCTGCATATGAGTTTTACGGAAGGAAGTGAAGCTCTACTTGTAATGAAACAATACCCGAAGTGAAGTAGGATATAGCTTGAGAGGTTTCATCTGAATGGAGGTTATTACTTGGATTAAAAATGACGAGTCATATCGTAAACAATAGGAACAACAGAATAGAACCGACTATAATATGTGAAATGTTGAGAAGAGAATCGGAGACCAGAAAAATTTTTCCATCTTCTAAGTCGATCGTAAAATGAAACGATCTCAATTGTCGAGGTACTTTTGACGCGAGCTTTCGACAAAGTGCTGGACGCGTTAAGAGAAAATCACGATCATCTGAATTTTTCCTGAACGATATCTCGGACAAAGGTGGAATTATAAATCACTATCGAACTGTAGAATCAAATATCAAAGTTCGATAAATTTTCGACATGTGGAATTTGTTTTCCTGGGAAATATCAAAATTTGATAAAGCTTCACTCTACTATTCATACAGTATTTCTTTCGAGGGAGAGAGAAAAAACTGGTACTGCGTGTAGCTAGAAAAATATTTTGCATTGTTTACAGCATGAAATCCCTCCAGTTTTTATTTACACCATCGGGATATTTCCCTGCGAAACCTGCAGATTCACCGAAACAAACACTTCGAAACCGAATGGATGTCGACTGACTCAATATCCCGTAAATATACCTCCGTTAACACAAATAAAAGAGAACAAAAAAAAAATCTTCAACGAGAAAACTTGGCAAAATTAATAAAAAGCATTTCGCAATCGCAAAGATTTACGAGGCGCCTGATGTGATAGAAGAGAAGCCCTATGTCTTGGCGTCTTACGCTAATTCTGACGCTCGGGATTCATTGCCCTGCGCCACTGGGATTACCGCGGTGCGCTTCTGCAACGGCGATAATAAGCGCAGAGATACACAAGGTGAGGAGCGTAGGAGGTACTTGCGATAACCATCTCAGAGACGCAGTGCGATAAATGTGCTCTTTAAGGACGAGAACGACGATCCCGATGGGCCAGAGCAAAGGTGATTCGCGAGATGGTTTGTAGGTGTGCTTAACGATTGTGAGGAGAGATAGCGAGGAATTTTGTGCTGTTGGATGGAGGATTAATTGATTGATCGCGATGACCTTTTTTATTACGAAAAGCTTTTATGAAAAAGGGTTCGTGATGATATTTCAAAATGGAATGTTTCGAGAGTCAAAAGTTTATGGAGGTTTTAATGAAAATTCGAGTAATGCAATATTGAAAAATGTACGAAAATTTGAAGCAGTTGGAGAATTTTCAAGTTCCGCTCGATGAGATATTATGCGAGGGAAATTTACGTTGAAATTTATTAATGCTGTACGTGAAGTTTGAACAAAAAATGTATAAATCTAGTTAATCTGGATTGGCATTTCACAGCTCGAATTTGCTCTTGAGAAAAATTCAAAAATCTCGTTAAAAATCACTCTTCGAAATTACCACTGAAATTCAGGTCGTTCTGCCAACAAGACATAAAAACGAATACCAATTCTCATTTATAATTCCAAACGCGCAAAAGAATTCGTATCGAATAATCAAAATTTCAAAACCTTGAATAAAAGAATTGAATTTAAAAAACACTCGATTCGAGGTCAATTAATTAGATAAAAAAACAAAAAATTCAATCCCAAAGACTTCCAGCTTCGTAATTAATTTCCATGCCAATTAAGCTCGACTCTCATTTTAATTCAACGCAGAAGCATTAAAACCTCCCACTCCGGCGATTTTTCGGCGAACGACGACGCATAATTAAATAAAAAACGCTCGCTCGGCGGCGGCGTTCATAATTCTTCATCAAGCAAATTCATCGAAGTTTAACCCAGAAAACCGGTGGACCGGCTCCAGAGTCATATCGGAGGCGATAATGCCATCGGCAATGACATTATCGTCGAGCGTAAAATGGAGTATTCCAGAGGCCCATATTGGCCGAACTTGGGTGTACACGACGCGAAGCCGGGTGGAAAAAGCCCCGGCGAAATGAATATGTTAATTGGCCCTGGAATTGGCTGTCCCTACAGGTGATTGATTAAAATTCGATACGTGCGCACCCGTCGCCATGTATCTACCCTATATATACCTCCGTGTGACTCTCGCTGTCTCTCTTTTTTTTCGGGATCCCTCCGTGCGTTAAAGTTGCTTTACCTCAGATAAACGAGATTGAAATTCCAGCTGAAATTACTGGCGGAGATTAAACCTATCCGCGAGACTTTTTATTTGAACTGTACTATTTTCGTTGCGCCTTTTTCTGGTGTGTACTTTTTTCCGTTTCTTATACCTGGATCTCTCTGGAGCAAAGTTAATTTGAAAGTGTCGGAATTTTCCTTTGGTGGAGTTTTAAAATATATAACAGTTGCGATTTAATTTTAATATTATACACGAGATCGTGTAGTTTAATACGGACTCTATCAATATTCGAAATTTAAATTGACGTTTGATGTATATGAATTTTGGCATGAATGTCACATCGCTATAGTATATGAACATTCTATACGTGCAAATTTTGATGAGAGTTTATATTCGATAGCCAGAAATCTGGAAAGTTCAAGTAGTCAGGAAAATTCTTTTTCCACACTCTATACCCATCAATATCCAACTGAGCACGTCACACTCGTCCTTCCAATCGGCCCCCATCACCAAGACAAAACAACTCCCCTCACGTAAAAACAAACGGAATCCTCAAAAAATTTAAGTCACGTACGGAAGAAAAATCGGCAAAGCCCAACAAAGCGTAAACGAATAAATCGCGTTAGGTCGCGCTCGCTTACTCGGCACCGAATTAAGGAAGACTCCGCTCGAGTGCGCGCTCGGCATGTGCATAATGAGCTTGCGGTGAGAGGACGACTCGTGAAGAAGCCAAGTCCCAGGGATGCACACGCGTACGTGGCACGTCGAGCTTCTGTTTTCGCGCCTTAACGACTGCATGCGCACGACGAAGGAGATGGGCTGGAAGACGAGCGATGCTGCTGCTTCTGCTGAGCACGGAATTTCAGAGTGACACTTGTTATCCAGGAGATTTGGAATTGGAGAATGAGCTGCGACCTGATTCCGATGATTGAAGTTTTGCTGTGGGTCTGAGTGAGTGCAGTGGCTTGGAGACGAGAGGTTTCGTGAGAATAAAATTTTGTACTTAATGTGTTGTATTGTGATATGGGTAATGGATTTTATTCGTTTTCAATTCTGCTGGTTTTTTTATGGATGAAATTATAGGAAGATGCTGAGTATTATAGAACTGATGATATACTTATTATCGGATAGCTCGATGTTAATAATAAGTTTAAAACCGATATAGGAGAATGTTGTTATGCATTATGATACGCTTATAACTTCGAAATTAATTAAATTGCCGTTATCTCTGGAAGAAATCGATTTCATTTAATAACTAGCAAATACCTTGTGCCACTGGAAATAGGCAAAAATTAGACCAGTTTTGGACCGCCAGTGAAACGTTTTTTCGAACCTTTTTTGACCATTTATTAGCGTCAACTTGACGTAAGGTATTAATTATAGCAATTTCCAAGGCATTTTTAAACTTGTAAACATGGATTAGATTGATTATTGAGAAAAAGCGTTTCATCACTGTAAATTCCTAGCTATTTTTATCTGTATCTTATGGCCATTTATTATTTTTCTGGCCATTTTAAATGTTCAGATTTCTACCAGGGATACACAGAAATCCAACCACATCATTCGGTACAGCAAAAAATATACACATCATTAATGAAGAACAGCAAAATCCTCAAACAGAAACATCCTCCAATCGAAAAAAAAACACTAAGGTACAACGCCATCACAGACTCCATATCCCTAGAAAAGCTCAACAACGCCGTCACAGCATCATCAGAATCAGCGCTCGCGGCAGGAGCAATTCGCAGGACGTGTATCGGCGAGGATTACGGATTACCGGGGAGTAGGCGAACGCGAGGGCGCTATTAGCGGATTACCGCAGCGGCGCGGAAACAATTTTCTGCGTCCGCTGTTTTTTCCCCCCGCGGCAGCCATTCCCTTTCTCTTTTTTTTTCGTCTACCCGTCTCGACTTTCCTACCTTTCCACCGGATGATTTTTAGCTTACGCTCCACGATTTCTCTCTTTTTTTTCCACAGCCGGCCCTCACGCATCGGCGCGGCTTGATCCCAACGAATATATGGCGGGACTGGATTCTAGCATCGAAATATTCTCGAGCTGCACAGGGAGTGAAATGATATAGGCTGTGAGAGGGAAAAGTCGAAGGGGATAAAGCGTGGAGGATGAAGATTTGAAAATATGATGGGATTTAGCTTGAAGGATTGATGTTTTTGGTAATTGTTCTATGGTTGGTTCGTAATTGAACGAAATTATAATTAACTTTTCTCAAAGTTAATGAGTCCACACTCAACTGGGTATAAAGTATAACGAAGATTAAGCGTTATTATTTACCAACAAAACAACAGCTAAATCTCCGTTTACTTACTCTCTCTCTCGTCTTCGCATTAATTAGCACACTTCGCCACACCTTCCAAGCTATCGTCTTATCACCCCCCCACCCTGTTTTTAATATCGCTCAATAACCCGGATAATGAAGGGCCTCATTCGTGGCGAAGCGACGCTTAGTCTTCAAACAAGCGAAGTTTCGGCAAACGCTCGCTTATACGCGCACATAGGATCGAGTGGAAGGGTTATATAGCGGGATGATGCCACTCGCCAACTAAGCACGTACACAATATATAATCGAGCCTTGCGCTCTTGCTCCTCTGACGTAATCTATTGTGCCTTGATTATATTACTGAGAGCTATATATGCATTTTTCTGAGAAAATCATTGGCGTTTTTTGATTTCATCAATTTTACTTTAATTAATATTTATATGATTGTGATGTGAGTTAGTTTGATGATCGGATTACACTCACTCGAAGTGAATCTATTTGAGGGTACAAGACGTTGTCTAATGAAGCCGAAATCCTTTTCCGCGAATGCTGACGGCATTCGCGGTATTGTGTATATCTATGTATATATATACGTGGAGATTGTGCTCCTCAAGCAAGGGAACTTCAGCGTTTCGTACATTTAGCTACGAGAATACGCGGTTGTAAAGCCGACTACAAAGACAAAGGGAGATATTCTGTAGATAATTGATGATTGTATAAGGACGTTGTTTGTAGCGGCGCTAATTACGTAAATTGACTATTCTTTATCAATTGTCTTGTGTATTTCGTAAAATAGCATTTGTTTATAACGAATTTCTCCTTTATGCAAGATTATACGTTAGAACATCTCTAAATTTAAACACGACAATGATTAATGGCTGAGTAATTTAGTTACAATTCTTTAATTTGAATGTAAATGTAAAAGAGAGTGTGAGGGAGAGAGAGAGTAGGGGGAATCGAAAAGTAAGTTTGCTGGCAAAAAAAAACGAGAAAAATAGAAAAAGTTAAAGGCGAAGGCTAAATGAGCCAGATAGAGAGAATGTGAGAGAAAAGGACTCGAATCACTCGGACTACTCGAGCTGCAATTACAGCATTAGCTCTGTACGGGCTTGGTTTATAGGAAAAAGGAACTTTCCAATTTCTTTTCTCGAGTCTTGAGTTTCTTCATGCTTCGCCGCTATCTTTTCTGCAATTATTCTCTCTCGCTTTACTCTTTCCAACGTGAAATGTTAATTTCAGCTTCTTTCGCGATACCGAGTAGCTAGACCATTATGTTTAAAGCGTTTTTAATAACAGCCTGAAAATGCAAATCAACCTTAAAATATTCAAACGTAAATTCTCAAAACTCAAAAGCGAGCGTCCTTCGAAATAATGAAACAAACTCGTCACCCATAACTCCAAGAAGCTCACCCCGACGCATAACGCGTAAGGGGCGTTAAAATTAAACAGTTCTTCATTAGTACAAAGAGAGTAGAAGCCCAATTTCGGCCGCAAACAGATTAGACCCCGAAGTGCGCGCGCAACTCTCCATATGCAAAATGCCAGGGTAGGGTATTATACCTCTGCGGAGGAGCTCCGGCAAAGTAATTGCGGTTACGCGGATGTTTACTGAAATGACGCTGGCATAGCTGCATGTCGTCGTCGTCGTCGTCGTCGTTGCTTTTTCATTCTTCTCTCCATGAAACGCGTCTTTGCCGTCGTCGGATGACTTTTACTTCGTGTGTAGAGAGTCGAGGTAGAGCTGAAAGGAACTTGGCAGTTTCTTCAGCTACGAAATTAAGGGAACTTAATGAAGGATGTTTGAAAGGGATCATTTTTTTCAGACTACCCTGAGTGTGAGGAAAGCTCGACGCTTTGCAAAGGAGATGGAGTTTAATGAAGCTGCGCTTTTCCTGCGATTCATGCGTGCTTATGAGAGTCTTATATAATTCACTCCAGTTTTCATAAAAACATTGATGTTATAACGTTTCAAAACCGCTCTTATTTTAATTGATGCCAGTTCAAAAATTTATGTTTTAACAAATAACCCATACAATTTTCAATAACCCATACAAGCTCTACATCACACTCAGCCAGATTATTCACTTTCTTCCTCGAGAGTTCACTTGCCAACGCGCTGCATAAATAGGCCCCAGTTCCCCAGCCCACGTAATTTCTCATATACGCTCGAAGTCTCCTCTCGCAGCTGGTAGTCTTCGTCATCTTCCAAGAATACACAGGCTTCCACACACACACATACGCACACACTATACAAAGCTCACGCATCGATCCGCCGAATAACGCCGCGACGGCATAAGCGATGCAAACAATTTTCGAATTACACGCCGCGCAAATTGAATAAGGCTCGAGTTTGCGCGCGCCCTCGAGTGGCACTTGCGCGAAGCCGTGTATTTGCGTGCACTACGTATACGAGGAACTTCAGGCTTTCGAGTGAGATCGTTTTGATGACGACGATGACGAAGAGCCGGAAAAATGTAGCGGTGAATTTTGAGGGAGCTTGTACGAGGAGAAAGGATATTTTGTTAAGCGTATAACGTTAGACTTGGGAGAAAGGAATTTGCGAAGTTCTTTTTGAAGTTGGAGAGAGGAAGTTTAGAATGTAGTTTTTGAACTTGCTATCGCTTACTGCTGCTCCGGTATTCATGTTGGGTTTGATAGTATCTTCGTGTATATTTTTGGCATTATTTAATCAACAAGCTTTTAAATATAACAAGAGTAGGTGCTATTCTCATTGTAAATTTTCGTAGAAACTGTATAAAAAGGTAATCAAGTTAGCGAAGACCCAAAATGGTAGTCCTTAAATTGTGAAACGATATGATTAACTGTAATTAAAAAAGTTAAAATTGGAAACAGCAAAATTATCCGATTCTGTTCATCGGCTCCGCAATTAGTCTCATTCACAAGCGACCTCCTCCTATTGACAAAAAAAACCACACCTCGTTCTGTTAACATCAACTCCCAAATCTGACAATCCGAAACAAAAACAAAAAAAAAACACTGTCCTCGCAGCCATTTATATGTCTCTCGTCTCCTTCCGCTGGCTCTTCGTCTTGTTTACCGCTCACGTGTTTTTGTCCTCGACGCAGCGAGGAAAAAGCAGTAGTCGACACGACGCTGACAAAAGGAGTAATGCGGTAGGATGACACGAAGGCTCACAGCCATATACTTTCTCTCCTGCAGTCCCGACACTCGCGACTTTGGGATTTTTCGGGCAAGTGAAATTTCTCCACTGTCTCGTCGCGCGACAAACATTCCCGTGGCTGAAGTTTCTCCCGAAGAATGTTGTTTACCTCTCGAAACATTCGTAATTTCAGCGAGTACTATAAGTGAAGCTGTAAATAATTTCGACAAACATCAGTACTACTGTGCGGTTCAACAACGTGTGCAAGCTCGCAGTTTAACGTTTTATAGATTCGAACGAGGTACTGAAATTCGAGCTGCGATTACTCACAAGTGAGTGTAGTGTATTGCTTCATCGTAAATTTCGCCTCGGCAGTTAGTTCGTGGATGTTTCTATTGATTCGACAACTAAAACTTTGGTAATCAGCACTTTGAATCAGCTTAGTTCCGCGCGATAACTTGCAATACTTGCATAGCACAATGTACCTCCTTCATAATTGTTGTACTTTTCGCGTTACTATATGTGGTGAACGAGTCTCTATAAATGCTCCTGACCTGCTTTCGAACGCACGAGTGGAGGAACTTCAAAACCGTTGACGAAACATTCGATCATTATGAAGATTCCATATAAATTTGTAATTCCAAGCGAAGGATCATTACTTATATGTGTAACAGAGGAATCAAAACGTTTGAGAAGTTAACCATAACTCTTTTAGCACTTGTTCTCCAAATGGGGTTAGTCAAAGTGAGAAGAGAGCTTTTTCGCATATATTTTCATGTCGGACTGTGAATTGGCAGACGAGGGTTGAAGGAGCTCTCCCCTTTAAACGGCCTATTGAAGCCGTTTTATTCTATGAAAAGAAGGCTCCCTCAAGATAGACTGAGGGCATATCTACTCTAAAGCTGTTTACTGTTGTTTTTATCATTGAGATACACCTTTTTTGTAAACACGCTCGACGTTGCATAATCCCAAATAGAATATTAACTGAATCGTTGTACGTGTAATTACAACCTTAAAACATTTATAAGCGCTCAATCAACGCCAGAAATAAGCCTTATGATTCTTGCAACACATCCAAGTATAACTAATCAACTCATAAAGCTTCAAATCACCTAAAATCCTTCTAGAATCGATAAGCTCCTAAAGCCAGGGTATAATCGCGTTTCTCTCGCAGAACACGAAGCTGGACGACCAGAAGCGTCGTCAGGACGGAAGTGGCCGGTTCGCAACGCGAACGACGGCTGTGTGCGCGGGCCTGGAATACGATCTCGCCGGTGTCGAGTCCCTGTGTCGCCATCGCCTCGTGTATACGTACGCGATACGAATAATTAATACAGCCATAAACAAGGCAGGTGGTCGACGATAGCGTCGCGCACCGACACATAAAATTGATACCCACAGCGTAGGCGGAGAATGCTGCTGGCCTATCACGTTCGCACTCCCTACGAACGAGGCCTCAAATTAGCCGAAGGTGCTTAGAAATCTGGTCTTGGCTGTATCCTCTTCCTGTAGAAATAAGGGATGTTACATTGTATCGATGATTTTTTTTGGCTCTGATTTGGTTAAAGGTGATGGAGTGTACTGTTGAAATTCAAAGAAAAAGAGTCTGGAGATTGATTGCAATTACAATGAGCTAAGTTCCGTCTTCTGCCTCGAAAAAAATATCCAAAACACAAATCAAATTTCGTAACAAAATGACCAAGTCTTATTCATGAGAATTCATTTGGCAACTTTTAAACGTAGCTTGAAATATCCTTCGTAAAGTGCTTGATTGCATTAGTTAATTACTCTTCAACTGTTCTCAAACTTTCGCAAAATAATCTTCATAATTCCTGGCCCAGTAACATTCCCTGAGAACGGAGTATATTTGCCACTAGAAACTTACAGAAGTGAATTGCTGTAGATTCCCGCCAACTTCACCCCAGAACTTCAAAATCTTACAAGAACGTTACATTAACCAGCTCTCGAATTTATCGATTTCCATCATTGGTCCAGTACTTGTCTGTAACTCAAACAAAGAATTGAAAACCAATTCAGTCCCAACGTTATATTATATACTGATAAAAGAACCGAAAAATCGTCCACTCGCGAAAATTCATCATCGAATAAATTAAGTATCTCCACAGTACAATCAAATCGCTTCCTCATAAGCATAATCGTATCCCGGAGGAAAGGCGAGAAAGAGACAGAGCACGGAAGCGAATAAAAAGCCTGGTGGCGCAGTACAAGCGGCACGAGGTGTGCGCGCAGATTTAACGCTCGAATTTACATTTAGAGAACCTGCCGTTGGTCCCTTGCCTCCTCCCACTAATCGGATTCGGAAAAACGGGGTCGAGAACGGCCGAGCGTAGAACGGCAATAAACACACGCTCCATTGAGCTCGAGCCTAGTCGAGCGCAGTCCACTTGGACGAGCGTGTATGTATGTATATATATAGTGCGACCGCCAATTAGCGTAATTCGGCCGATGCGATGCGATCCTTCCTTTCAGACGTCATGAAAGTTTGATCAGCCATGGAGATGCTTTGACGTTACTTGGCTGGATTGCGGGGATTTCGATGACGTTATAGTGACTGAAGTGCGATGAGTTTGCTGTTGGGATGATGGTGCTGGGTTATAGCTTACGGATGAATTGTTTTTATTGTTGGCTGATGGTCGAGTGGTTTATGTAACATTAGCCTTTTAGATTGTTGTATTATTGGGTTTGTGGATGGATGAATGGAATTTTGGGAGGATTTTTAGTTTAATAACGATCTGACACTGCAGAGGTATCATGATGGGCGTTGAAATTAAATCTATTGGAAGAGCTAAACAAAGCTGCGCATAAACGTCATGAAATATATTGGAAATATACAAGTTAATTCCGACAGAGGCATGATACATATTGTCTTTTTTCGTCAGAGCACAAAGCCAGCATATTTGCTCCGATCAAATACTGCCAAATAATTTACAAAGCTAGTATTTGCTTCGCTTCGTGTAATATCTCTGCAGTTATAATATGAGCGTATGTAAACAAATACTTTTCATTATTTACAAAAATGTATACACACCGCGTGTAACACAAGGAATGCCAAGCAAACATCGGAGAAAACGTCAAAAAGCATAGCATCTCTTCGGTTCAATCGATTCAAAATGCGCGCTCCGTAACTCGAATTCGATATCCGCCGTGAAACTATATACCCCCAGCAGTTCGATATTTTACAATGTAGCTGATGGAACGTGATTCAGTGATATAGGGCTACATTTATACATCAGACCACACCCCTTCCTCAGTCTCTCTCTCGAAATACACAACGGTATATACATTTTGGTTACAGTTGCTGGTGGGAAACGACAATCCGAAGACGGAGAAGGAGCAGATCTTCGATCCGCCCGTAGTGGCGACCAAAATCCGCTTCATCCCCTACACGTCGCACATACGCATAGTCTGCATGCGGGTGGAACTTTACGGCTGTCCTTGGACCGGTAAGTGAAATTTACGATTCGGACTCTCTAAGCTTAGTCCCCTCACCTCATACTACCACCTCTTTCTCTTATTCTTCCTTTTCTTTTCCTTACCAGCTTCGACGTATGTACACGTCGATACTGTCGCTGGTTTAGCTATATATAGAGTAGCTTCTATCTCTCTCTCTCCATCTGGTGGAGGCTCTACGAGCCGCGAGTAACGCGGGATTTACGAGATACATAACGGAAGGAAATAGAAACAGATATCGAAAAAGATTCGACCTTTCGGCGAATCGTAAATTACTTCCTCTATTGTGTTTCTCCGTTGGCTGGCCTCATCTTCGGTTTTATGGGTCCGGGCCGATTTTTATTGCTCCGGATTTTCCCTCCCAAAGTGCATTCTGCTCGAAAAATAAAGATTAAGCGCGGCTGAGTCGCAGCTGTGGAGAGAAAAAAAACACACGCCGGAGTGGAAGATACGACGCGAGGAGAAAAAGTAAAAGGATTTGGCTCTTGGGGTTTCTTTAAAAGGCGCCTTAAAATTTCGAGGATTTTAATAGCTTTATTCGATTTGATTGATCGTAAAGCGTATATATTCTATGTACATATATTATAGACATTGAGTGATGAAGCTTTTAAGCGAATTGGCTATACGCAAGAATTTTGGCATCAGCTTCGTTTATAAATCATCTGTCGGTACGATATAGCCGAAAATTTGTTAGTTACAAATTTAACATCACGTTATCGGTTTAACAGATATCGAATTTGGGTATATCAGTCGTCGGATTATGCATATTGAAGGTTCGTTTCAGCATCAAACGTTGAATATCAACAATTTAATTAGCAATTGAGTTCTTGGCGTTGGTCTACGTCGATATAAATAACGGAAATTTCATCTTCTGATTAATACACTCTAAAGAACAAGCACAAGACAAGAACCATCTGAAACTAAGCCTCTCACCCGATAAAACCCTCTACTGCCCCCCTACGAACTCGAAACGATCGGCTCGTCCTAATACTAGCGTAGGCTGGTGTTCGCCCGTTAACCGGCTCGTTATTTTACATTTCCGGTGCGCCTATCGCCATATCGGTAGCATCTGCAGTTACCGGTCGGGACGATCGTCGTGACCAGCTGTCCCGAGCTTTCAGTAGCCGGAAAAGCCCGGGGCGCCGTTACCGGTTACGAGCCGTTTCGTCGTGCTCCGGATTAATGCAGACCCAGCTGTGCCGCCTCGACCGATCATAAATTTAATCTTACTTAATTTCGTATACCCCAGAGTTAATGCAGTGCTAGTGGTCGGAGAGAAGAAAGAAATAAGGGATGTTCGTGCTGGACGTTGGGATTGTGTTGAATTAAGTGAGTAGGAGTATTATAGCGATGCTTAGGATTGGAAGATGATTAAGAGTATTGACTGTACGAAGTTGTCAATTTTTTTTTAAGTTTTTTTTTGCGTGATATACTTTTGTTAGGCGTCTGATGAAAACTGATTCAGAAATTGAATTTTACAAAACGTAAACAGATATGATTACAAGTTCGAGAATAATAAAAATTTTCTCTCACCTGACACTTAAATCTTCAGAATCAAACCATCAGGTTACCTTATCAAATATAAGAAAACCCATTACCGTATTACCGACACTCCACGTCATAATTCACGAGCAAACAGCGAAGAGTAAGATAACCCCTGGAAAGCAACCTAATTGAATCAGATCGAAAGCAAATTTGATTTTGAAAAAGCGCGCGCGTTTTCTCCGCAATTTCATCTCGAATTGAAATTTCCCAGCAAAATAAAATAAAAAGAAAGGTGGAGAAGCAGAAACGCGACGAGTAAGAATAAAAGAAGGCGGCATCGTGCCATTCCAGAGAGAAAGAAAGAGAGAGAGACAGTTTTCGCGAATGCGCCCTTTACCGCGCAATCTGCGCGAACTCCGCCAATTTCATCCCTCTCTCTCTCCCACTACATTTGTGGAATAACTTTTTGCTTCGCAGAGGGTCTGGCCTCGTACTCGATGCCTCAAGGTGTGCTGCGCGGCTCGGAGCTGGATCTCACGGATCGCACGTACGACGGTATTGAGGAGGATGGCATACTCAGCGGAGGTTTGGGTCAGCTGGCTGATGGACAGAAGGGGGCTGATAATTTTTTTAGGCTCGACGTCAATGGTTATGGCAAAGGTTAGTGAACATTTTCTTTAACTACTTACTGTTAGCTTTGAGGACAATTATAAACATTTTGGTTTTGAAGATATACTCGATTTTTTTTTTTTTTATTTTAAAGATTGTAGACTAACGTATCAATTAACGTAACACTTGATCAAACAATATTTTGGTGAATTAAATAAACAAGTAGGTTATTATTGAGAATAATTATTGAATATCTGCCTCAAAATGAGCAGCAAATAAAGATAGTACTAACAAATCTAAATCCTTATCGGCGTAATCACAGCAAGCTCCAAAAAACGTTCACCAAAACAATAATCCAGTACGTAGTTATGAAACCGTACATGAAACTAACCAACTCCAAAATCCTGAGCCGTGTCCACTCATAAATCCCTTCCAGTCTTAAAATTGGCCCCAGTGACATACACACACCGGAAAATTCGAGCGCATACAAAAACCGGCCCGCTCGCTTTATAAAAACGAAACGGTCGACGTACGAATCTACGTCGCCAGAATCGTCAAGGCGAGCCAACCGAGAGAAAGAGACGACACGAATGCCGAGCAAACAGACTCGTTGCGCTCGAATCTGCTTCGATTTACATACATATTGAAGTCGAGCTGCTTACCCCGCGCGCTCACGAGTCTTTTGCTCTCCCTCTGATACATTTCTCTCACTGTACAGTCTCTCCATTCTCGAGGGCGAGTTTTCTTTTTATTAAAAAGGAACTCGCTCCACGTGCGAGCGCGAGTTTTTCTTTTCCAAGGCAGACTTTAACCCCGTTTAAACAATGCAAAGCAGAGAGAGAGAGCATGAGGTATATATTCTATATATACTCTTTAAATTTGAATCGCAGATACGCTGGCGCGAGAGCAATAAATGACGAAAAGTTTTTACGACCTGGCTTCTTGATTTTTTGCAAAAGCTCTTCCCCTTCATTTGATTGATAAGCCACGATAATTTAATCAAGAGGAGGAGAGGGAAGATTATACACCGGTAATACCTTTGAGGGTAGAGTATATAGGCTTCTGATTGAAATGTTCCTTTGTGGAGGGGAAATGAATGCGAGCGCGCGTGGAAGCATTGTATTTGCATGCGACTGAATGCGAAAGAGATTGTGTATTTGATTAATATCTGGTTTCATTAATAATTTTGTTTACTTTAACATGTACGCGTTGCGCGCGAGAAATTTTAATTTCGAATCTTTGCGTATATCTTTGAGTATCGTTAAATTTTCAATATATTTTTGGTAAGATAACTCGCGACGTGGATGTAATTACAAGTTTCGAAATTAAAGTAATAAGCTCCGCTGCGGTTGAACAATAAAGGACAAAAGAGACGATGATTAAATTGAATATTCCACGCACGACTTAACGTGCGTTCAAAGGGACCCTCCCTCCCTCCCCCTTCACCCCCCTGCACCTGGCCGCAACTTTAAAATTCAATTTCTGACTCAATGAGCCATAGAATGCAGCGAGCGCTGTCGGGGGGAAATTTTGATCGCGACATTCGCTCCGAGTGCACGCGCTCATTCGCGCAAAAACACGTTCGGCTTGTTTACATATTCATAAATAAACGGGATTATATAAATATCGAGTTGCGGCGTTCATTACCGCGCTCGAACAGTTGTCTCCCTTCGTGTTCGTATATAGAATAATTTATTATAATAATTAATTAAAAAGCGCAGCACTCGATGTAATTTTGCCTCTCTCGTGTAAATTTTACTCGATCACGCGATAATTCTCCCATCGTTATTCGACGAAGAAAAATATATACCGCTGCTTATTATCAGGAGCCATCGCGGAATCGTCTGGATTTTCCGAGTTTGCTGAGACAAGACTCAGTATATTTACTCGTTCCGTTCATTCACTCTCTCTCTCTGTCTCTTCTATCGATATTAAAGCACGAGTTTATATAAGAATAGACCAAGCTACGATATAAAGTGCTCGTTAAGACCTCGAGAAGAATCGTAGGAATTTTTGCTCTACTTATAACCTTTTCGTTTTCATCTCTATACTCATCTCTATACCTTTTTTTCTCTAGTACAGACCCTTATCAGCTCTTTCTCACCACGGTCGATGAACTCGATCGAAGGCTTATAACTTTTAATAAGCACTAAGCCTCGGCGTTCAGTCGATGATGGCTTTTCGCAATATACCGACGGAGACACGTCGTCGATACGACACCAAGAGAGAGAGAGAGAGAGAGAGAGAGAAAAAGGAGTAGGTTCATTTTTGTTTTATGTTTTACGTGGAATGGAAGCAGCGGCCGGTTATACCTGACCGAAGGAAAAAAATGTTAATCTCGCCGTAATACCGGATTCCTGCTCCTTTTTATCGGTCGTTATTGTACGGCGATCTGCGCGAGATTTATGACGATTATAAAAAAATTGTATAACGAACCGGATGGAATCGATGCTGCTGAAATAGCATGTAAAATTATTATCGCATAATTATATATACGTCGTTCTCGAGAGCTTTCAGTAGGATATTCTATGCTTTTTATCGAAAATTACATAGCAAACAGTGCACGTTTTATAGAGTACTTGAAAAATAGTACTGAGGTGTACGTTAAAAAAAAAAAAAATAGCGCGAAGAAACAAACTAAATAAGCCCCTAATTACAACGCCCCCACAAAGTCAAACCTCTAATTGTTAATCCAGCTTCCATATAACCACTCAGCCAACAACCGGCACTCAGCCTGTGCGCGCGCCAACTTATGCACACAGCAGCAGTAGCGTAAGTGCACTTCTCTCTCTCTCTCTCTCTCTCTCTCTCTCTCTCTACTGCAGCCACAATCTGCGAATGAAAATCTTGACCTCGCGTCGAACGTGCTTCAAAGTTGCAGCAGCCGCGCGCCGTATATGAACAAGTGGACCCTCGTGAATTTAACGGCTGGTACGCGATAGGCGTGCGAGAAGCTAGTGAGGGCTCTCCCATTGAGAGAAACGCGGAAGAAGAGTCTCCGCGAGACGTTAAACGCCTTTGTGCAGCGTCTTTTTCGCCTTCTACTCTCGTAGCTTTTCGCGTACCTACACACGACTCGATTGCCCACGTACGAGACGCTCTGGAGAGAGAGAGTTTGCTTGCGGCGACGTTTTTCCTCTTATCACACGAGAGGAGCTTTTGTTGGGAAGATTTTTTGGTGCTTGCGTGCTGACGCCGGTGAACTTTTGCTGTATTTAGCGTACTGTAATATGTGCTTTTAGAGAGAAAAACACATTGATAACGTTATGATGATTTTTGTTTGTTCATTTGACTGTGAAATGGTTGTAGAGGCAAAGTTTAATTACGATTTATTTTCTATCCAGGATACGAGTGGGTCGGCTGGAGAAACGACACGACGAATATGTTGGGACGACCCGTGGAAATAACTTTCGAGTTCGATTACGCGAGAAACTTCACGGCGATGCATCTCCATACCAGCAACTTCTTCACCAAAGACGTTCAGGTAAACATCAAGTCGTCACGCTATGTCGACGTTAAAGTATAGAGAGGGAATGACTTATTTACATCACAAGTTATGTAATGAGGAGATTGCTTTTTTCGATAAGACGAAACTTTTTCCAGCGTCGCTTTCGACTTCGAATTGTAATTGCGCGAAACTTGAAACAGCAATATAACAGTCATGCATGTGATGATGGATTGAATAATTTCTTCTTTTTTTTTGTGTCTTTAAAATAATTGGTGAAATTAATTTTTAACCAGGTGTTCAGCCACGCAAAAGTATACTTCAGCAGTACCAACAGTCTGTTCAACGGTGAACCAGTGCATTTCTCCTACATACCAGACCTCATGTTCGAGCAAGCCCGTGACGTAACGATTAAGTTGCACTCGAGGGCCGGCCGTTTCATCAAACTCCAGTTATACTTCGCCGCGCATTGGATCATGCTCAGCGAAGTTTCCTTTGAATCCGGTGAGTGTCTTATATAATGCTTTGTTCAATGATGAAAGTCATCCTTATGGTTATGTAATTATTCAAGGTGGCTCTCTTGTCAAAAGCAATTTTGAATAATTCAATATAATTGTTTTTCTATAAATTATAAAACAATTTTTACTGATGAAATACGCACTGTTTAAAATAAGAACATTTAACCGGTTATCGAACTAGTTCATCAAAGCCGACTATTTGGACATAAAGCGATCCTCACATAAAGTGAGCTTTAGCGAACTAGTAGATCGGACAGCATCTTTATGTCTCAGAACTATTTTCATGGGTTAATGTTGTTTTTTCATACACATTCAATACTAAAGATTGTTTTTAAATTATATGTAATTAATTATTGAAAACTATTATAGTGTGACCAGAAAACCATCTTAAGTAGTAATATCGGCATTTAGTCAGACGATGGTAAATTTTAAATATTTTTGAAAAACATTAAGCTTTTGCATTAGACTGTTATAAATCAAGCTTGAATAATAAGCGTGTATTGTACCTTTCACCATCAGAATTTAAAAGAATGGAAATTTCGAAAACATCCCTCAAAAGCTAAATTACTGAGTGCCATTAAAATACCACGCCGAAATCGTCGGAATTCATTACGGAAATCCGAGAAAGATGGTGACAATGAAATCGACACGCGCTGGCTCACTCATACTCTGATTCAAAATCATTGACCCAGAAAATCATTCACATCGTGCGCTCGAATTCATTCCTCAAAGCTCAGATGTGCTCGCAGCTAGAAAACAAAAGAATAATTAATCAAAGACTGTCAACGAAAATAAAAATTGAAGAATCGACGTCCGTTCGTCATCACTCATCGTACCTCACCCATTGACAGGCAGACAAAAAAACAGGCGTAGAAACTCGAAAACCACGAGATACTTGCAGGTACTGCGTGGAAACGCAAGTTTCAGAAACTCGGCCCTTTGTCCGTCGGCAAAGACACAAAGAGTAAGCCATTAATCATTCGTGAGTTTCGACCGTTCACCTCCGCTATACACGTAAACGTCGGGTCATCGCGTTGAGTTCTAAAGCCCGGTATAATGGGTGATAAATAATTTTGGGAAATGAAACGTCATTACGACGATAAAACGTGCTGATAGAGAGGGGTGGCGTGAGCGCGACATGCGCATGATCGCGAATACGGATTTTGCTTGGTATTCCGTAAACTGTGAGTTGACTTTTTCTATACGATTGTTTTTTTTTTTTTATCCGGCAATAATGCTATCGTCAACTAAAACGTTATTAGCGTCTAAAAATGAATTTAAAAAAAAGAATAAACGTGACAAGTAATTACACCCGACCATTTCAACGTCTTGTATTTGCTTATATATTTTCCGTAGTTTCATGAAATTCCATTTGTTTATTCTAGTTGTCTCGGAATGGAATAACAGCACTGAGGAAGAAGAAGTAGTGAAAACAAAAAACGTCACGACGGTACCGACGACAGGAATTCCTTTTCAGAATAATGAGGGTCCTCTTCAAAGAGACGAAGTAAAGACCACTTTCAACAAAGACGAGACCAACTACAGTGCATGTAAGTTCATTTCGCTCAAAGGCTCCTAGCCACAATGAGATATAAGAATATTAAATTTGTCATTTCAATATTAAATACGTGGTTTATTATTATGCAAATCTACATTTGCAAAAAATTAAGTAACTCCGAGTCCTGTTCGTAAAAAATAAAGATGATAAATTTAAATAAAATTATTATTAACATTTTAAAGCAAAGCTTAAAAACGATTTGTAATTATGGTGCACATCGGTCCAAGGTAATTGCATCAAAGGCCCGGGCGATTCATCCGCTAAAAACTCCATCGCTGCTCTCTTTTATTAACTCCGAACTGCAGCCTCGTTATACGCTCGGGGCAGCTTGCGAAAGAAGAAACTCGAAAGGAGCTTCTGCCTATACCCTACCCCTTTACACTGCTCTTTCTACGCGGTGCGCGCGCGCCAAAGAAAGTGTATTTACTCTTCTCCCTAGTCTGTACTACTCGCGCAAAGATATATAGGAGTCAGACGCTCGATATACGTATCACGCAGAGACGCTTTCGATGTTACCATTAGGTAATAAAAATATTCTGACAGCCCGTTAGAGTTTTAAGGCATTTGAGTTTAAAATAAATGTTGGCTGGAATGTGTGCCTTCGTGTGGGACTAAATGGCTGCATAAAGAGCTCTGCATGTAGCAAATAACTGCGATGAGTTTAGGATATTGCCTTTTTTTCTAGACATATAGAGCGGTAATTTTTACTTTCCTGGGTTATTATAAAAGTATAGTATTAAGCACCAAGGGAATAAAGTAAGCTAAAGGCAGCCACGTGTAAATTGACTATCGAGTGAAGCGAGGTAGACAAATACGTAGGTGCTCACAGCCCACTTTATATTTTGTTCGTTAAATAAGAATATTTCTGTGCAAGGTCACGAGCAATTTAATATTCGCGTAATGTATGAAGTGATAGTAAAAATTTTACTTTATTGCAATTGCCTTCCATATAACGAAATGTAATATTGTAATATTATAATTGCGACTAAACCTACAGTTCGTATATTAACCGCAGAGGGCGCTCGCAACTGAATTATGCTCGGAGTGAATATTTTACATTCCTGGTATGTGCAAACAAACAATAACAATAAAATTATATCGATTCTTAGAAACATGTATAATTATCGATATCGAGTTAATTTCAATATTCCCTTTTTTCTAAAAGATGACGTGGACATGTTCAGTAGGGGAGCGAGTAGTTTCTGATGAAGACGTTTCTATTTCTAACATCTCAACACGTATTTCTTTATCAGCGAGTACGCAAAGTTGAATCTCTCGCTTCATAAATTATAGTATTCATATTTAATACACCCGCAATAAATTTTTTGCATAATATATTTTAATATGAAGTGTAAAACCATTTTTCTTGGCATCTTCATTGTTAAAGTAATCATACTACGCATCGAAGCGAAATACAACAACAGATTCATATTCGCAACGGACAAAATGCATACACCGCATAAAACAGTAAGAAACTTTAATTGTTATTAAATTGTACATTGCCTGTTCGCCAATGGTTCGCCAACGTCGTTGTCCAACGATCACTGCTATAATTTGGCAACGGTTTGCCAATGACTATAGTGTAGTACTGAATCTAAAATTATGCAAACGTACCCTTTTTTATTTTGTATACCGAAGATATGGTTTACACTGATAAAAGTGTCCTTTAATCATTAAAGGATCCTTTAAGCGGCAGAGGAAATCCTTTTGACTGAAGAAATTTTCTCTAAACATTAAAGGATATTATAATCATAGATGGTGTTTAGGTACCTTGGTTCACCGCTAATATGGTTCAGGACGTGCACTCCATAGTTTTTGTCGTCTAAGTCTAAAAGTTGATCGTAAACGACAAAAGCTATAGAGCACACTACCTGGATACCGTCATCGGCGAGCCTAAATGCCTAGACACTATTTATAACCGATATGCACATCTACACTTTTAAAACTACAGAGCGCATTACCTAGATCTCTTAAAAACTACGGAGCACACTTGCTTTATATAGCTTTCGTATAGTGCCTCCTAGTATACGTTTCATTGTTTTACAATTTTAAACATTCGTTGGCCAACGTCAAGTGTAAAAGATTGATGAAATATGTGAATTCATTGACAAACGGTTGGCGATAATGTTGGCCAATATTAATAAAATTGGCCCGCCGATGCCGAATGGTTCACAAACGTTTTTACCAGAGCGATATATCCAAAAATTAATTCATTTTTTTTTTTTCATTTTAAGATGAGCCTTGTTAGCTATTGCTTTAGAACAAGTACGAAGAACGCCATTGTTTTAATTAATGACAAAGATGATGATTCATATCTTTCAAATACCTTGTTCGACTTTCAAGCTCCTGTACATTTATTTACAATTCATGACAAAGGAAATGATCTAAAAAAGTACAAACGATTTAAAAACGTTTATGTTGTTAATGAAACTCACATTGAAAAAAAGAACGATCCTATTTCGACTGCTTATATTGCAATGTCAAATACTAATACTACAGAGCTTTCCAAAATATTAGAAAAATTAAAGGATTCAATTTGGTGGAATCATCAAGCTAATTTTTTTATTGCCAATTTCAATTTCGTAAACGGTTGTCAGGTAGCAAGTGAATTTTTAGGTGTTGCATGGACTTTCAATCTCTTGTCCGTTGTATATTTATGTTACCAATCAATCGATCAAATACTTGTATATACATTTAATCCATATGCAAGTATAGCACCTCTACCTTGGAAAAAAGTACAATCTGTCAAATATTTTGACCGCAGTTGGACATTATATCAACTTTCTTCAGAAGACAATTGTGAATTATTTATGTCTGGTAAGAGCAACTTTAGGCATATTCAATTTTATTCACAAAAAATTCTCTTATTATATAATATACTATTTTATTCCTAAATACATTTAGATCAGTATGTATTCTTCAACAAGGTAAAAGAGTTACATGGCTACAATTTAAAAGCAGTTATCACTAATAATCAAATTAATTTTCGCTATGACAAAACAAAAGTAGGCTATAAGCGATTTGATGGAATTGATTATCGAATTATGAGTACTGCTTTGAAACACGTTAATGCAACGCTCACTGTAAAAGATTCAGCTGCCAATGGTTACATTGATACCCATGGCGAGCCGTGTGGTTTGTTAAAAGACATAATGAGTGCTACAGTTGATATTTATATGCACTTATATTTTATTCGTGATTATTGGAAACTACAAACACATTCATTTCTATCAAGCTCATTAAAAATTGTGACATTAAAAACACCTCTGACATATATCGAAAAATTAGCCACTATCTTGAATTTAAATTTTTTCATATTTTTATTTATAACTTCTCTGATTTGTGTTATGATTTTAAAACATATTTTAAAGGTATCAACATCGATAGCTTTATTAGAATGTATGCGAATATTTTCCAATACTTCGGCTTTAAATATCCCACGAAATATTGTTGGACAAATTTTCCTGATTGCTTGCATAATCCTAGAATTTGTATTCAGTACTTTTATTTTAAGTAGTTTTGCAGCAATAAATACAGCTGATAATAGTTTTGCCGTTATAGATACGGCTGAAGAATTAATCAAGTCTAATCTAACTATTTTTGGATACACAAGTTATAAAGAAATGATATCGCAAAAAGAAATTCGAGACCGTTTCAATGCAATAATTCCCGCGACATATTGTCTTAATCACCTTTCGGAAGATAATCGCGCAGCTTGTATAATGAGAACTGATTATCGAATGCATACCGTACAGAATAAAACTATCCATATTTCAAAAGATAACTTGATAGAAAGAACTCTTGGTTTTATATTCGCAGAAGATTCACCACTTATTAGCACTTTTCATTCACTTTTCCTCAGACTAAACGAGGGTGGCTTTGTCAGTTTGATAATTGACCGAGAATCATCACAACAATTACATAAGTATTTTAAACTAGCAAATTCAAAGGACAGTTTTGAAATAGAAGATTTCATCGTTCCCTTTTGCATTTTGATAGGAAGTTGGATACTAGGAATCTTGGCATTATGCATTGAAGTAATTATGTTTAACTTGATAAAATTGATAAGAAGTACCAATTAGACGAAAACCGCTGCTCAACAAAAATTCAATTTTTCAATATAAAACATTATATTCATTGATATAATAAATTGCATAATTAGCATTATTTTAATAAATTCATGTATAGGAAACTCTGCATATACTTAGCTCATCTTGTTATGTAAGTGTACTATAACTTTACACAATTACAGGTTTTTTAACTGAAAAATCATCATTCAACAGTCAACAGGAAACCCTAGGTTTCTAAATTATACTTAACAATTCTGAAATTTACGTAGTGATGTATGGTTTGTTTAATCAATTCACATTTGCGAGTGTTCGCGCCTTTTGTGCTTTTTGTGAATTTGGGTTGAATAATGTGAATTATGCGCTTATTTTGCTCTAAGCGGTGCAAGAGCCGCAATCGATACCTTAAATCGAAAAGTAGATGAAAGGAAGACAAATAAGTCCACGTACAGACAACATTAAAAGTTAATAATGCTTGATACAATCATAGAATATAAATGCTGAAAAACAAGAGCATTCTCATTTGCATCCAAACAAACTGGACCGGTTAAAAACTGCATGAAATTGTAGTTAACTTCCCCATATCTTCTTTTGATCTAAGTTTTCTATACTTGGTATAAGGCGATGTGTACATCATCCCTCGTCACTGGAATCTCATCTTTTCTGCCAGTCAGGCATTGTCTGTTTCCTCGCGGAATCCCAGAATTCCTTCTTAGTCTTGTTGCTTAGCCTAGAAGACTTTCTTTCTTTCCATTGCAAGAAGGTCAATTGGCGGCATCACTGCTATAATGCACGCCACCTCGTCGGATACCGTACAATAAGCAGACGTAACGCTTTGAAAATCTGCACATATTGGGGCTCCGTACAACATAATCGATATAATATACTGTATATCATGCATATTTCGCTTGTGCGCAAATATAAAAAGTTATTATAAGCAAGAAATATCTATTTGCAAGTTATTATTTTCACTTACATTATCACGATTATGGGCTATAGAACTTGATATGGTAGTAAGAGCATGCAAACAGCATTTGACCGTAAAACGTATTAGAAGATACGATATCAACTAAAGATGTAAGAGTATAATATTTCGAATATTATCTCACTTTACAACGTAATCACTACCATAATTATTGTAATTTCAGAACTGCTATTGATTCTGATGGTTGCCATTAATCTAGTCCAGACTCGTCTTTAAGTAGTCGAATTAGGCAGCAATGCCAACCAACGGCATCAAGCAATGATGAATTGAGCTTCAGAAACCTGAAGTTCGTTGAATTAGTCATCAACGTCATCCAGCACTACCAGATAGTGCGCATTCATCTTGAGACTTATCTTCAGGTAGTTGAAGCAGCTAACATCATCAGACAGTGCATCCAGAACTTGGCACAAAAAGCCCACTTTACGTCCTTGGTATACATTATGCTATTAATTTTAAAAGTATCAAAAATCAATTTTTTAAGTTGATATCTGTATTGGAGACACGTTACTGAATTAATATTTGAGACCTATTATATTGTGCATTTTTCAATAAAAATCTGCTTACTTATTTAATAATACGGAAAATATTAACAACGATCTCAAACTTATACATTGCACACACTATACCTCTATTTCACGACTATGCACACTACGTGAAATTATTGCCATCCCCAAGCCAAAGTCATTATCTTTAATTTGAAAACTATTCTAACCATATGGTGTTACTGGGTAATAAAGATGTACATATACGTGGCGATATTTTTAAAAAAGCAGACGTGTAAAAATAAACGTGTACATTTCAGCAAGGCAAGTAAGTAGCTGTATACTAGTTCAGTCGGGCAGTGAGTAGTCTCTGATGAAGACGTTTTTATTTCTAATATTTCAACGCGCACTTTTGCCAGCGATTACGCAAACTTAAAATATATCTCTCGACTTATAAAATTTATTATGCACATTTATTACGTGTGTATTAAAT
>UCOJ01001620.1:0-25164 GCA_900474305.1 Cecidostiba fungosa
CCAAACATTTGTAGCTCATCGATAATTCCTAATTCTACCCAACGTCCTTTTTCTGGATTATACACTTGGGTACCTTTAATAATGACGGTGTGGGCTGGTAGATTAACACCCCACGCAAGTGTTGCTGTAGACACCAACACTTGAATATGCCTGTCTGCAAAGAGATCCTCCACCAAAGTACGATCGACTCTTGTCATTCCAGCATGATGGATAGCGAAACCATAAGGCAACAGGTCTTTCAACTCCATGTTCTTCACTTGCTCGGCTTCAGTTCTAAGAACTTCCATGGATGCTGATCCTTCTCGGAGGAACTGCCCAAGAGTATCTTTCTCCAGACACATATCCCTGATTGCGCGAGCGGTTTTACCGGTTTCCTTTCTTGAATGCACGAATATGAGAACTTGATTTTTACCCGCGTGCTCCATTGTCTTTTCATACACGACTTCATTCATTACCTGAAAACGCTTCAGAGCCTTCTTCTCTGTAACTCCAATGTATTGTTGTTCCAGAGACACAGGCCTAAATCCAACAGATATTATCATTAAATACTTAAGTTAAATCAAGAGAACTAAGGAAGTAAGCAAAAAGTAAACTATTGAAATTACTCACCTAAAACTGTTGTCGAAATAATATAGACCTGTCGTTGGTTTAACGCGTAAGAATGCCGCGACATCTTCATAATTTGGAAGTGTAGCAGATAGACCTACTAGTCTGACATCTTCCTGTGTAGTTTCTATGTTTCTTAAAGTCCTTGCAACCAACGATTCAAGAACGGGACCGCGCTCATCATGAAGTAAATGAATTTCATCAACAATGATAAGCCTTACGAGTGAAGTAAAGGTCTTTTCACCTCCTTTTCTCGTAATGACATCCCATTTTTCTGGGGTACATACTATAATCTGAAATCAAAATTATATTAGTTTTTGGATTATAATAAGAATCTATTTACGATTATTATATGTATAAATATCTATTCAGCCTACCTGTGTAGCAGAGATTTGTTCTCTGGTTAATTGATGATCGCCTGTTAACTCTGATACTGTCAGGTTGTACGAGGCTAATCTCTTGCCAAAATTACCAACCATTTCCTGTACGAGAGAACGCATGGGTGCAATGTAGATAATTTTAAAGTCATCGGCGTTTATAGTGCCGTCAGCATTTATGTGTTTGCCTATCTCACGCATCATACACAATAGAGCGACATTAGTTTTACCGGCACCTGTTGGAGCACATAATAATAAGTTTTCATCTTCGTCCAGAGCGCACTTGTACAAACGACTTTGAATTCTATTAAGGGTCTTGAACCCCTCGAATGCAGGCTGGGCAAATTTGGGCAAGTCGCTAATGGAAACGAGTTTTTCATTTTCAGCGAATGGTTTTGGTTTCAAGGCTGGTACATGAACTTCTTCATATCTAAAATTAAATATCGTTTTTAAAGATTATAAAAATATAAAAGATGCAGTTCGTGGTTTTATTTTACTTAAAATAAAAAATCTTACCCTTTACGTTGTTTTCTAAAACTTCCATCAGGCAAGTGACAACGTTTATTAGGCATAAAGTGACTTCCTTGTGCAAATGCAATATCTTCCAAATCAATGACGTTTCGTGTTCCTGGAACTAATCCTCCAGGACCACCTGCATCTTCAATTTCTTCGCGCCTATGACGCTGTTCTCTCGCCTCAATCGTTTCCTCACCATCATCACCTTTACCAGTTTCAAGTTGGTAAAGGATTTTTGAAAGTGCTGGATCTTCAGCCATTTTTTTCCGAATTTTTTGACGCTCTGATTCTGACTGAGAAGATGCCAGCATCGTACAATATGCAACTGGAAAAACAATTAGTATTAGTACATTTTCATAAAACAAATATGTATATTAACATATATTTAGTATTTGTTCACTCACTCATGTGTCTGTATTTTTTAAGTTGCTTAATAAAATCAAAGCAATCATAGCCGAGTAAAAGCACGAGTTGATTTTCGCAATCACTTGCGCTTTTCAGCACCTCGAGAACATCTTTTGCTTTGCCATGAGAAATCATTGCATCATTATAAATAGCCTTTAATTGCCTTTGAAGCCAATAAGCATCAATATCTCGTGGATGTAAAGGTTTTTCTTTCTTCATTTCTTCTGCTTTGCCTAACTATAAATTTAAAAAAAAATTGAAAAAATTGATATTAAAATGAAAGAAGATTTCTATTTTAGCCTTGTCTATGAATTTTTGAGTAATTAAGTTGATTTAAAAGGTGTAATAAATAGCTGATATTTTATTTCATGTTTGTTACTTATGCATTTAATTAATTATTTGAACTGAAACTAAAACTATAAAATCATGTAGAATGGAGTGTAAAATGGAAAAATTTGTTTGCAAACATCCATTGTTCCATTTTAATATTACTAAGTGAAAGTTATTTTTTTTACTCAAAAATTAATTGTTCTTTATTCAATTTTAGAAAAACTTACGCTCTCAGCATGAATGGCTCTATCTTCATTAGCTTCTTCTCCTTCATCCCCCTCATCCTCATTTTCTCTAACTTCTCCATACACATCTTCATCATCCTCTTCACTGCTATCTTCAAACTGGACATTAATACCATATGTCTCATCAATATTTTCCTCGCCTGCAGTAGTTTTCTCCTCGGTACCAAAATCTGTAATTTTTTTCCCCAAATTTACAAGTAAAGCGAACCTTTCATCCGCCAAATTTCCAAGTAGTAATTCAGTTTCTCTCTTCTTTTCTTTTTCTTTTAATTTGTCATTCTTTAAAACAGCTAGTACTTCATCAGCTGTACCACAAAGTATATCACGTGGTTGATGATCAATAGCCTCCTGAATAAAACTTAACAAGACTTCATATGTCTGCCGAGTTTCTTGTGTTTTAGGTCTGTATACAATGCCAACCATTTCATCCACACCATCAGAAAGAACAGTTGCACCCTTATTATGAGTAAACTCATACTGAGCTTCATCACGTTTCTGTCGCCTGAAAAGTTATTAAAGATTTTTTATTTTCTTTGAGCAGAGATGTTTTTTCGTGTGTTGACACTTCTTGTGTACATGCTGGTCTACTTAGATTAACATACAGAGAGTGGGGTTAATTAGTACTTTTTTTAGTAGTTTTTATACCATGATGGGAATAATTTACTTTCCCAATTTGTAAACTTTAAGTTTGGCTTTGTTAAAATCTAACTGAAAAAAATTCTTACGGACCCTTACTATATGGGAAATATTAAACTCAATTGAATAAAAAAGTCAATTTGTACAAAATTTCCTCAATTGTGGAGTAAATTTGTACTAGCACCAGGGATAATTGGTGCATGCACTTGAAATAAAAGATATACCCAACAGAATCGTACAAATTGGTCCATAACTAGTGAGTACTTCAAAAGGAGCTTTCCAACATAATTGAAAAAGCATTTCAAATTGAAATCGTAAACATTTGTTTCTAACAATAGGTTGAATCTACCATAACGGCGTCCTGTAAAAGTGCGTGCACAGCGAATAATTGAGAAACACAAAATTGCCTCAACAACGAATTATCACTACTCTCCCCAATATAAGTCTCACCAACAAGTATGGATAGCTTGTTTTAGAGGATATTGTACAATTTAAGACTTTAGGCTTAAGTTTTTTTTTTAATATAAGGGCTCCGAGAGCATGCTAAAAGATCTACGGTTGTAGTTTTGTAACATTTTTTACATATGTTATTTGCATACTAGCCAAGCTTCTATTTTCCTTAGGTACCTACGCGCTAATGGGGCCACAAAGATGATTCTTGTTTGTTTACAATAAATTGCGTGTCTCGATGTCTTGTCCTTAAATAACTTTAGCAGAAGACAAATGATAACTTTCTTACCTCACTTTTCTCTCCTCAGCTTTTTCAGGTTTTGATCGCTTAGCACGATCACCCATTCGAGTGCCATCCAGCTTTCCCACCAGGGACATAACTTCTCCTGTAGCCTCATCTCTGCTGCGTCTCTCGATGAGGCGAACATCAGCTTGTAAAACAAGATTAGAATTCTGAAAGCATAATGAAGTATCGTGAATAATTGTCTCTAATCACTTGTGATTATTGGTAAACATACAAAAGAACGTTGAAGCTTGTATATAGCTAAAACATAACCTAATCGAGCCTCAACGTTTTAATGTTTATGTACATGATATCGTTATGAAGTGAAGTTTTGATATGCTATACAATGCATGCTATGAATATCGACTATTGATATATCTAATAAATTAAAATACGCGTTAAAAACTTATTTACCGCTTTGTACTCGTACTGCAATTGCCTAGCCGCTGCGTCCGCCATGATAACAGCAGCGTGCAGGTGCTGGGTGATGCTGATGCGGCAAGCGTTCAATTTCTATACTGAACGTGATGTGAGGCATGTGAGGATGTGAGCGTTTGCCGGCTTGGCGATGGCTTCATGGCTTGTGGCTCTGCTGGAGCATTCGGCGATGACTTCAGGAATATCAGTGCGCTGACGAGACGCGGGATTTTTAAATACTTAGAAATGCTCTTTCACGTCTAAGTTTCAAAATTGTTATCAAGGATACAACCTATTGTCATATAAAGTTATATTAAATGGTTTATGAAAGCAAGCCAACCGCGCAAATTATTTCAAAATATTGAATTTTTATTATTTTTAGTTATTTTAAAATATTGAATAGAAAGAGCATCTCATATTCGCAAAATTAACTTATCCAAAATATATTTTATTTCAATAATAATTTTTTAATAATATTTTTACGCAATAATTTGACGATTTGACGATACCGTGTATAATACTTCCATAGAAATATAAAATAATGCTTTCGTATTTGTCACTAAACTAATTAGCAGCGTGTTTTTCTATGTTGCTTTTAAAAAAAAGAATAATAATTAGAGTACGTGCAGTATAAGACAAATTAAAGGACTCTTGAAAGGCTTCAATTTGGATGAGGGAGGATGAAAAAGAAATAAATGCAATTACAGCAATCGAAATGTTTACTTATTTATGATTTACATGTAAGGCTCAGATAGGAACACGCATATTAAGGATAAAATATACTATGTCATTCCATACACGTGTAGCATTTTTTCCTCATGATATATATATTATATTCATAACATTCACGCAGGAAGCCTTTTGAGAGGATCTTAGGCTCGGTCAAATTATTAATAAATTGGATCGTGTGTAACTTATAAAATTACTTTTTTTGGCAAACCACAAAGCTTATGCTGATTTATGTACATTAATATTTCAATATCGATGATATTATATAATATCTGTATATGACAAATAAATGGGTTATTACATATTATTCATGGATAACATTTTTCTCCGCGATAAAAATATTTTAATAAAAGATCGATAATAAATTACAATTTTGCAGAGTATTTTTTAAAATACTTCAACTATATGTATCTTTTTCTTTTGAATATTTATAATATTTATCAATAAGGTTTATGAGCTTGGTGTTGATTTAACAAATCGTCAAAAATAAATTATTTTTGAATATCTAAAAAAACTATATATTAATTAGTATAGTGTAACTTTAAAGAAAGTAAGAAAATTATTTGTTATGAATAATGTAATACTAGCATGCCTATAGTTATAGTCTGTCATTCATAATTGATTTTATATAAGTATTTCATATTTACATACGCATCAAACTAAATTAAATCAACCAAAATTTTTCATGGTACGAGTGCATAAATAAATTTGCTCAGCACTTTCAAATTAAAATAAATTAATTTTAATGCCTATACATCCTTGTTGAAAATAAATACATATTTTTTGTATGTATCTTTAATACGTACTAAAAACTTGTATTTTACCTGGTAATACCTATTTAAAATATGTGATAATTTGAGACTAGCTATTTTAAATATATTAAACATAACAAAGTATTTGTTTTGGCCATAAATGTAAGTATACCTTGAGGATAATAAAATCGTTTATGACCACATCAAATATTTATATTTAATATATTCAAAATAATCAGTCCCAAATTATTACATTCTTTTAATACGTATCATTAGGTAAATTACATGTTTTTAGTACGTACTAAAGTTACGTAAAACAATTATGTATTTATTGTCAACAGGGATATCAAAAGTCAAAGACCACACGTATTATTCAAAAAGGTGCATTTGTTGCATTTGTACGAAATTATTAGATATGCTCAATTTTATAAAAAGATATTTTTTTTTGTTTTATAAGGTTAGAGGGACGGATAGTCTAATCAAGAAGAGATCATTTTTTCTTGTTTATAAATATATACATACATACATATATGTAAACCAAACCATAAAACTTCCTGAAGTATAATTTTTAACTGAATATGCAATTGAAAGAAAAAGTGTTGTACGCGCGGTGACAATATGTTTGTAAAGACATTAAGTGCGTATCATAAATTATTGTATCTATATAAAAGACGTTTTATATACGCTATAATATTGTATGTCTTTTACCATGATTCGCATATTGTGTGTACTTTGAACTGATTATTTGAGTAAATAAATTATTCGAAAATAACAAATTTATATGTATCATGTCAGTAGATTCTATCAAAAAATCGCTATAAATTTATATAATTTTTCATTTATCTCAAAATATATATAACAAATAAATATAACATAATATATATAGATAAAAAGATAGATAAATTAATCTTTGTTTCTTTAGTTGTTGATATTGCATAAATTGTAGATTATGTATTTTAGTTTAGGAATAATGGAAATAAGCTGACGAAAAAGAAAACTATATGATGAAGGTGATTATAGTTCATTAATTTAAAGGGCCAATTTACAGTATTACAAAAATATCATGTTTCGCATATAAGCATGCACAAAAAATACTTATTTTTATATCGACTGTTAATATTTCGTAAACTGTCAACAAATGTAATTTTTCGCTGTAAAAGCTTACTAGAGTAACAACGAGTTGTGGTAGACGTAACTCTCACTTGACCCCCTGCATTGTAAATGGATCGCAAAATCAACTCTCGAATAATGTTTCTTTTTATTACAAATTTGACTAATTTTTTCATACCAAGAAAACAGAAATTTTAAGTATATAATTTGAATATATTACTGTTTAAAAGGAATTGACGAAAAGCGTGTTAATGCAATTTTGAAGGTAACTTTTATACCTCTATTAGTTATTTAAAGAAAAGAAAACTTAGAATATAGTATAGTTTGATTCACTGTGTGTAAAGTTGCAACTTAAAAAATGCGGAAAGTGCATAACTTTACAAACACTGAATAAAGAAATTTTAAGTGTGGCTTATCACAGGATAGATGATGAATTAATATTTTCTACATAGCAGTAGGTTATAAAATAAATCTCTAAAAAGCAATCATCAAATATTCTCAAATTATCTATAAACATAATAAGTTGAATATATATTAAGATAACATAATTTGGTTACGTTAAAATTGCGCATCCGTGGGATTAGTAGCACATAAGACATGTTCGGGAAACCTCTTTCCTTCCGGTCAAGCGGTAGAAAATTCTTATTTTCTCTCTCCTTCATTACTTTGCTCATAACTATTATGCGTGTTTTATGCGTTTATTGAAAACCAATAATATACATTTTGATGATTAAGAATGTACTTTTAAATAAACAATCATATTAAAATGTTAATAATGCATTAGCTAATTTTTTAATTGTATTTTGAGTCGATACTTTATCTATATGGATATCCTAATAACAATTAATAAATCACATTGGCTGCATGGAAAAAAAACTACGTACGTGTTTAAAACAATTTTAAAAAACATGGATAAAATTGTATTAACCATCACTATATCATATTACAGTATATCAAAAGTACATTTCTAACTTTAATTTTACCGCAGTGTTGGCTTAGATATAATTCGTTTTAAACATAAAGTAACAGGGCATAAGGAAATTAGGTTTGTAGCTTTAGAAAATATTTATTTGGAGCGACTGAGAAGGTTAATTTGGCGTTGCTCTTTTTCTTTCAAAGATTGATACTTAATTTGTTTAACAAAAAATTGTAAATAATTTTCCAACTCTAAAAAATTAAAGTATGATACTAAGTATATAATAAGGTTATCGTTTATAAATTATTGAAGAATTTTCTAACTGGATGATCGACCAGCGCATCATTTAAACGGAAAATGTGTACTTATCATTTTCAAAATAGATTGTGTATCTATGCCTTTACGAGCTATGTGAGAGATTTTGATAATAACATTTTTTTTCATTTATTTAAAAAAATGAAACAATAATAAATTAGTTTTATATATATATATATATATATGAGATTTTAATCGCTCGAAAAATTCAAAAATTTAAACCACGTGTTTTAGAATAATTTAAACGAATGAAATTCGCGGTTTTGCATCTTATTTTGTTGAATTACTGTCAATTTAAGAGAAACGTTATTATAAACATGTCAATTCAAAATACATGGGTATAGTTTTTTCTTCAACGATTAAAGACCTTCTCTCGAAAGTAACATGTTTCCAATTGCGGTTTAAATCACAGAATTTAAAAGGAAATCTAAAATTGAAGTGAAAAAGAATATTGAAAAAACTATTAACATAGTTGGAAATTAGAAGTGTTGGTAGTAATACGTGTTGAGATATAATTTTACTAGTATAACATAAACATATATGTTCCCATAACATACGTAAGAATATCTTTAAATTTTGCAAGTAGACGGATCCTTATAAGTGGAGACTAGAAATGTTGGTTCCATATTTATTTGAAGATTTCACTCATCCGTATGTAACCGCAATTATATCGACATGACTCGATTACGATATATATATAATGCAATGTGGTACCGAGATATAATATCACTTGGCTTGTAGAGACTGATATGTGCAATCTATTTTAAAATTGACTATCCAACAAGGGAAGGAATCTTTACTATTTCGAAGACAAAGCATAAACAGAAATTAAATCTGAATAAGCATGAGAGCAATATAAAATTTGCCAAAAAATGGCCAATATTTCAGATAACATTTTAACCAGTGTGTTTTTTGTTAATAATTGTTCTTAGAAAACGTCGGTTCGTATATTATGCACACTGTAGCCTTATATAATAATATAAAGCGTCTTCAATTTTCATACGGTTTCTTTAATAAAAATTTCGTCAACTTCTATAATATAGTTTATCATAATATTTTTGTTCAATCATTCGTGTAATAATAATTATATTATATCTTTTGTTTATATCGCGAGGAACGCATTTTTAACAATAGTGCACCTAATATAGCAAAAAATTTACGCGACATGATAAATGCATTTGATGCGTAACGCGTAACAGACTTTCTTTTACAGCAGCCAAGAAAATAATATATACCCGTAACGCGGACAAGAAACAAATTTTTCATTTGCTGCAAATGCATTTTTGGAGATTCCACATCATGCAAGATTCAATAATAAAATTTCCGAATCGTTCGATAGCTCAAAATGCGAGATCAATGACATTCGTCGAGATATACCACTGAGCGCGATCTGAAGAATTTTCTTGATGACAATTGGGTTTTACTTTGATTGCACTACGTGCATTTCTTATAGTAATTTCATAATTAGCATACGTATTTTCTCATATATCTCATTAGAGTCTGTTAAAATAGTTTCTGTTTTACATAATTTGTGTTATTTGTAGGCACCGTTAATCTTTCATTTGAGCTTTGTCTCAAGCTTTACTCAAACGTGCGTGAATAATATAACGGAGGACGTATAAGGTATTATAATAGCTGCTGCAGTCTGAAAAATACGATTATCTCTATTTTCGTCGAGAAGGCAGTTTCGTGCGCGTTGCAGAAGCGAGTCAAGAAAATTCTTCACAACAGAGCATCAGAGGGTAATTACATTCGTATAATATCACGCGAAAATGGATCGAACGGCGATCTTTATTGCGCCGTCTCGTCGACGCTGTCGTCGAGGGTGTGCAGCCAGTTGAAGATCATCATGTTGCGCTCGTACTTGGATAGTTGCTTGCCGCGTTCGCGCTCGACATCCTTGACGGTGAGCGCGTGGTCGCGATTCGATTTGCGTCCAGGTATGAGACCGACAGCAGCGACGGCGGCGGCGGCTGCGGCGCTGCCAGCTGGCAGTGGTGCTCCTGGCACCGTCAACGTGACACCTGGATTCGTTTGCGCGGCCGACGCCGCTGCCTCCAGCCTGTCAAGGTTGAACTCGCTCTGGGATAGTCGCTCGAGCGCTCGGTACGTCGTCAGCAACCTGAAGCAGAGGACATACGAATGAGCGCAAGGTTCATGATATATGTATGTAATATGTGATTTAACAGAGGTATAATATCAACAATCCTGAAGGGGAATCAGGTCGAACTGTTTTTGGCCCAAAAATGAAAGCAGTGCATAATTATATTTTGGACCCACGGATGCAAAATTCAACTTCTCATGCTTGTTTAGCGGGCGCAAAGTTCTCCATTCGCGCCCTAGGCTCGCATTGTTTTAGTGGTTACTTTGCGCCCGCTAAATAATGTGCACCGTATATAGGCGTGAGTGGGATACTCTGCACCCTCAAAACATGCATGAGTTTTTAGCCCCCAGGAGTCTCACCCGCATCTTTATTGTCAACTCGACTCGGGCAAGATTCGACTACTTTTCGCCCTTGTGACATAATGTACTATTTCAATTACTCATAATATTTAACTAATTTGTATAATCGTGATGTACCTATACATGAAAAAGTATGCTAACCTGCGACGAATGTAGTTCTGGCGGACCTTCTTGTTGACAGACCTGACTAGGTCGGCTGCGGTGAAGGGCACGATGGGCGAGTGCGAGGCGAGGTTCGCGTGCAGGGGCAGACTGGCCCCGCCGTGAGGACTGGGTAGCTGGGAAGTGCTGGCGACGTCGCCGACGGCCACCCAGGTGCTGCAGGATCTTGAGGCATGGTCGAGCCGGGCCTGCTCGAGCAGTAGTCCGTTCCGGTGCGCCAGGTCGAGACCGTGCGACGAGACGGCCGAGCGCAGTCGGGGAGCACCACCGGCAGCTCCTTCGGGGCTTGGAAGCTGCGACACGTCCGACGTACTGAAGCTCTTCTGGAGACCTAGCGCCGAGGACAGCGCCCCGCAACTGCGGATCAACTCGGTCTCCTCCTCGAACCAGAGAATCTCCGGGATGTCGGCTGGCCTGCAAAGTTCGTAATATGTAAGAAAGCTACTGTATGTCAATGAACAATTTTCCGAACGCACTTTTGGCTTGATGGCATTCGTGAAACGCCAGCTGACGTTATTGTTCCATAATATAGTATATATACAGTACAAGTATAGACAGGAGAAAGCAAGATTAATTCGATTCCGCGAGTACGCTGCAGCGGCATGCGGTATCACTTATAACAATTAGGACGTGCATGGCTGAAGGAGCCAACGCCACTTCCAATAATGCCAGCAGAGCCTGCATCTGATGCATTACTCAGTCGCTAAATATCGATCTATAAACACGTATTTCCCTACAGCTGCTTGTCTCACATAATTTTCAATTCAGAGAACCTTTTAAAATAAAATTTATTTTTGAAATACCACACGCATGTGGAAAATACATGTGTTTCAAGCAGATGTAGGTATATAAAAGTGCTCTTCGATGCCCGGAACCCAAGAAAGCCTGCGGTGGTTGAAATAATGAAAATTATGAATTTAGGCCTTCAAAGACATGTTGTACCTGGTATATGCAACATATAAAAGTTATTTTATGCTTTTTAAAGTGTACCTGAATCTAGCTATTAGTAATATTTAATGCCTTTTTAAAAACAATTTTTAATAAGATAAATATAAAAATAAAATAATTTTTGATAATTTAAGGTGTAAAAATTACCGCTCAGGTGAAAAGTTATACAGGTTTTAAAAAAGGGAAAAATCGCTTGATTTCGAGATTTTTCACTCTTTTTAAACGTAGACAACTTTTTATCCATGCAAGCATCCATTCTTAATAATTTTCTTTTTTAAATTGAATATATTTTCTTGATGTACTTTTTCTCTAATGACATGCTATTTTTATTCGCGACCTTAAACATTGACTTCCAATTATTAAACAAGATGGCTACTTTTCATTGATTTCCCCATGTTCAAGGTATCGAGGTGATCGTTTATCATCGATCAGTGCGCGGAAAAGTCGTATCGCGCTCGCACTCATGTTTTCGAGCACATCACGACGGCTGAGAGTGCTGCACCATCGCTATACGTACAAGGTATTGTATAGGCAGTCTATACTCATCCCTCTTTGCATCACTAGCTAAAGTATAAACGCGTGCTTTTTCTTCTTCCGTTCACCTGTTGCCGTTTAGAATACTCTTACAGGTTGTTAGAGTTATGTTGTTTTTGCAGCGCCCGTATATAAGCGTTAAAAAAATACGCCTCTGCCATTCCTTTTTAACACTGAAGGTATTGTCAAGATAGTGTGCTAGGTATATACTATATACTGCAAGTGAATAATGGAATATGATGCATATTCATCAGTGCGATTAATTTAAGCATATAAATAGAATTCGCAGTGAATAAAGCTACGATTTGAATCTGCCGTCAGGAAGAGAATATGTCGCACGATTCCAATTAAGTTTTGGAATGTGCACTCTCTGGTATCAAATAATGAAATCCGTAACCCGGTTTGAGCCCTGAGTTTAATCTAGTAGCGCACAGGAGCACGAGATCCAGCTTAGTTCAGCGTAAAATTCAAAAGGAATTGTTTTTAAAAGTGAAGGCATTCATCGTTTCATAAATATAATGTTATACAATTTATATATTCGCGTATAATTAAATAGGAACAACAATTTCGACACGTTGTCAGCGCAAGTAAACAGTCACGAATACAGTTGAGCTATTTGAAACCGTAAAACTATTAATAGCATCGAAAGAAAGCATGTCACGCATTTCGTGACACGTCGATGTGCTCACCTGTTGCCCTGTATCTGTAGTCTGGATTCGGGGTTCGGCGAAGGTCCTCTACCCGACAGGTGTACGTCACTGTAAGACTTGAAGGTCGCCAGTCGGTTCGCGCATTTTGCATCGCTGGCTATCGACGAGATGCTGAAGAGCGACAGGTCTGTGGTGACACTTTCGTGGCTCGGAGAGCGTAGCATCCGCGTCGCAACTTGAAGCACCGGCGGCTGGATCGTTACCACAGCCGGTGTTGGAGGCGGCGCAGCCACCGTTGGCTGCTTTTGCTCCGTTTCGGACATATTTCGCGCACTCACTTGACTTTTTGTCTGCTCGGGAATAAAATTCGGAAATCGATGCTTATGTCACTCGACGAGTTCAGTGATGCGAGAACTAGATACTTTTTTATTTTTTACAAAATTACCATTGAAAATTGCTCGATTTGAATTTTGCCGGCCTCGGTTTTACGAGACACTCAATTCGCTGCGAAATGTCGGCTTATCACGCATAACTTTTACGACGAAATAACACTTTGCAGAGCTGTATCGGTATCGCCGGCGACATATTCACGAAGTTATTTTTCTTCAGCAGCGCACGGTTCGTCACTCAATGACGTGCGCACGAATTCTTCATCGCACAGTAAAACACCGACACACTTTTCACTGATAATAGTCAATTTGCTTTTTTCGTGAATGTTCAAACATCGATAGAAACGTTGAAGAAAATTTCACTGACAAATCATCCTTACTCTCAGGTATATTATATACTCAGACCATTTGCGGAGTTCCAACTGTTCTATTTCGGCGATCGGTTTGCGAGTCGTACGCGCACGGAATCGATTCGCGAGGACGAGTTGCACAGGAGCAGTCGAAGCTTGTATACACGTATAGACAGTCGGCTGCGGCGACGATTTCTTCTCGTTAAAGGCGCGCCGACCGGATAACACGCGAGAGGGGCTAATCGCTCACTCGCCGAGGCTGTTATATTCGTTCGGCCTCTGTGGCGACTCCGTCATCGTCGGCGTCGTCCTCGACGTGCTTTTCATGTTGAACGAGTGGCACTTGCTGTTCGTTTGGCTGGAGTAGAGGCTTACTCGAGTTCATCAGCTGAAACAGAGAACAGTTATACTTGAGTTGTACACATGAATTTGTTTACAGTAAAAAATGTTGCTACTAGAAGTGTATAATACACACTTTGGTGATTTAAAAAAAATATCAGAATTGCCTGTAACTGTCATCTTATATTCACAATTGCTAGACGAGGACGTTAGTATAATAAAACAGGAAAATAGAGTAACGAAATCTATTACACGAAAATAATTTTCCAATCGAATTACTACTGCGAATTATTGAAAGAATTACAAAAAATGCAGTAACGAAAAGCACAAACTACGGGTGTATAAGTCATTGTGTCTATGACCACAAAGACAATGTATTATGAAGAAACATTCATTATTGCACATAATAATAAACTAGTAGATTTTAGAAGTATAGCCTATGTTTTAGCCTTTACCGTTCCGTAAAACATTTCGGATTTCTGATTTATCATTCTAGTTAATTTTTAACAAACAAGGGAATCAACTTCACCATTTAATTTTCCATCAACGTCACTGACACCATTCACATCGTCTCTCCATATATTGAATGTGAACCTTGCGTGTAACTTGACGAAAATCATTAACACTAACTCTTGATCGCATGCCATCATACACACGCGCTTCGCCAGAAGCAACAAAAAACTCTTATTCTTCGCATTTTCTCGAGGCTAAACGATATACTTTTTCCATCATCCGGGGAAACTCCGTTCATCAACGTAGGCAAAGCCGCTCCAGGTTGGTCGCAAAAACTTCAGAGAAAAGAAAAGCAAAGGAAAAATAAGAGAGGCACTAGAGCAGGAAGCGAGCTTTGGCCGAAAACGATTTCGAGGCGGTTTGCCGCAGGGTATCCGAGCCGCGATTAGTCCGGTGGCAAAGCGCCGACTGCGCACGGAAAAAAGCTGCGTCGCGTCGTTTTCCTCTATCTCCTACTAATCCTCTTGCGCTTGTTCTCGACGTCACCGCTTCCCGCCATTATACGACTTTTGCCGACTCCATGTATTATAATCCTTGATCTCGCTCTTATGTAACTCGATTTAGCTCTCTCGACCTCTCCACAGCGTTATGCGTTTGCACTTGCACTTTGCATTACTTCGAACATATCCGAGAATTTTCTGTATCAGACCATACTTTTGGTTCTCTTGCCAGATCTGCAAAATTATTTTTGCGATTGCTCAGAAATCATCAATGATATTTAGGATTGAACATTTCAAATTTGTGATAATAAACACTTGAGAAATTATTCTTAATGTCTATAGATTGAAGACACTAATGACTTTTTATTTGCACGGTTGAATAAACATTTCATCTCCTGTATGATGATAATCAAACGAGGTTTATCGAGTGTAAAATGCAAAGAGACACTTCGACTTCAAGGGGTTGGTACTTAATATAGGTAAACACTGTAGCAGATGAATTTTAATCAAAGAACACGTATATATGGAACGATTTTGCTGAGAGAATGAAAATGAAGTTTAATATTCAGTATGGTTAATTCATTCCATCAGTACGGTTTTTTATGCATTCACAGTTAGATATACGAGTAATGATATTTAAGCGTATCAAAAATTATTTTACGAGACCGAAAATTTCACTTATAATATTTTTATTATACTTTGTGAATGTATAATGAGGCTGGACACATGTCAATTTTTTTTTATTATAGAGGGTATTTGTAGCAACAAACCCTCTTTCGGAATTTCAATTCTCCGAAACTTCAAAATCACGTTTATACGTTATTATTGATAATTTTTAATACTATAGGCTTATAGCTCCATTCCAATTTTTTTGTACCGTAGAAGTAATACCTATAGGTATATGAAGAACAAATTCAGTTTTGAAATTTTAACTTTGATCGCATTAATAAAATGTTATACTCAAAACAGCTGTGGCTAACCATATTGGAAAACTCTCCCTTATAATACGATCAAAATGTGCATATTTTTAGGTTGGAATTTCGAGAAAATGCCGGCTCGTCACAGAATTGAATATCCGCTACTGTTAGTATATATTAATTATCCTGTCGAACATCTGACTGTCTTTTCATTTGCTGTCTTGGCAGCTATTGTCTGCGCTCTCATTCAGCCGACAGAACCACACGATTATCTAATCCCCAAGTACAGGCGCGGCGAAACTTCAATTATTGTTGCGTTCATTGTGAATGTTCTTCTGCAAAAATTTTCAAACAGTTCGAGATATTGTACATATTGCTGTAACCAAATTTCGTTTATTCCTATATCTACATTTCAAATGCAAGATAAGTCAAAGCTGAATATTAAAACCCATAATGAAAAGGATCGCATAAATTGGAAACTGGAACTTTACTGTTGGAGGGTCGGAATATTGACTCGTAAATCTGAGAAGGGTAGAGCACACGCGTTGCTGTTGCTGACCCGACCAGATCTGTCGGGGAGCGTGTATATACCTATATGAGAAAAGAGGCCGGGAGAACGATAAAGAAACGGGAAAATAAAACTGCCGAGTGATGAATCGTTCGAAAGGACAGGCAGATATTTGCTAAGTGCTTTTGAACGACTTTGCTTCATCTTATTTCTAAGCTCAGAGTTTGATTTCGTGCGTATACTCGAAGATTTATACTAAAGGAAAAACGGAGCAGGAAAAATAAAAAGCATTTCTTTGGATGTTATATCTCCTGTGATTGCTTATCTTCGTGGTATTTTAAATGTTAATATATTGCCAACTTTCTTTTGAACTTGTTACTGATGCTATACGTTCAAGTTTTTTGATGATAAAGGTATATAAAAACATAGAGTATCAAAAAGTTCAGAATATATAGAGTAAAGAACGATTTCTTTAATACATTTTCGGGCTTAATAATTTTTGTCAATTAATTTCTTCAAACGAATTCCACGGAAATGTCTTCTGAAAAATGAATGCGCGTAACGAAGAGAAAACGATGATCGATCTCCTTAAAGAACGTGCCGAATCACGAAATAAAAGCCTAATAAGCAACGGCAATGCCGTGCTTAGCTTGCCCACACCAAGCAAAAGACTCACATGAATGCTCACAAATTAAAGAGAAAATGTTTGGATTAGGATATTGTCTTACGGTAGAAGTTGTATTGCTCTGAGTCGCGTACAATTTCCCATTAGCCGAAGCTTAATACGCTTTTCAGTAGTTTCGCCACAAGAACGTGCTGCCAATTCTAATAGGAGTAGCGTCGTAAACAGAGAAGAGCTATAATTAAATTTGAATGCAAAGGGCAGCAAAATCAGCATTAGAGAATTTATTTTCTAGTTATTTTTAAAACACTGCAAGAATTTGAGTATTTTTTGCGGATTTATAATAAAATCATCGCATCTATAAGTAATACAATTGATAATCGTTAGTGCATGGTGAAGATATTTATGATATGCCTTTCTAAAACGTTAGATCTGCATGTGTATAGCCAAGAAGACGTAAAATGTAATATAAAAAGCTCGATGTGTTTATTGCAGCTGACTTTTTTTTACAAGGGTCGTTAATATAAAGTACGCCCTTATTGGATCGATAATACAGACATCCGATACTGAAACCTTGTGTTGATTTATTATTGTCAGTTTTTTTATTTCAAAGTAGAAAATTATAATTAGATAAGGTAGTTATTATTTATTGTTATTTGTTAATACCCATTTTAATTGCAGTCATTCATAAGAAATAACTACCAATAATTAGATAAACACTATAAAATTTTCATCCGAATTCGAAAAGTTACTATAAAAATTATTAAAAAAAAAGGTTTTACACTTCTTATTAGTTAGTAGACGTCTTGCTAGCAATGTAGGAGTAGAGAATGCTTTATACAGAAGTTCAAGGTAATGGACTCTAGTCAAGTTCACGTCTATTCTATGACAGTATAGGTAAGAGCAAGTAAGTTGTGAGACTCGTAATACATACCTCTATTATTCATTATGTACTTTGATAATTCCCACGGTCGTATATAGTTCTACTCGAAAAAGCATCATTTAACTTAGTAATGTTTGCATTGATGAGAAATTTAGATTTAATCAATAATCTATTTATAATCGAGTGCTCGCAGTCATGTCTTTTATATTAAAAAAAAAAATTTAAAATTAATCTTTTGTTTTTTTTTAATAGAAAAAAATTTTGCTATAATTTCTGTTTGATCAATTTAACCATATCAAACTTTAATTCGAAAATTAGTTAATCAATTTATTTCATTAAATGAATGAAACATTCTAATTAACTTAATTAATTATCTTTTGTATAGGTCTATTATGACTAATTTTAATTGAGCTTTGGATTTAAGCTCCCATAAATTTCCAAGGTAATATTTAAAGTAAAAGAAGAGAAATACGTATTGTCACATAATAATTTATATTCTTTTACTAATTATGTATAAACTTTAAATATCTAAAAAAGACTACCATATTCAGGAGAAGTGAACATTTTTTCAACTACATGTCAGTCAAAGGAGAAAGACACCTACTCTGAATAAATAATTTATGCTGTTATTAGTTTTAATTTTTTTACATTTTTCGCATCTTTTTCACTCTTTCTGTCTATGTACGTCTTATACTGTACATATATTTATAGCCTTGAATATAGTGCTGATTGTGCAATTGGCACTTATAATGGCCTGTACGTTTGTAGGGTATAAAAACGTAAAGCTGAAACAGATACACTTAATATCTAAAAATATCGATAGTTTCAATTTAGAAAACTAACTTATATTCGGTATTATTGTTTCATATAAGCTTTTAAATAACTTTTACTAATTTATGCTACAGTTTATTATTATTTTATTGATTAATATAAAAAAAATTAAAAACTCTTTTTTTATTATAATGGGCGAAACATGCAATTTATATCATTTTCGGTGCGAAATTTCCATAAATAACAATCGATGCTACTAACAGCCACATTAAATCATGCTACAAAAGTCAATTAAAATATTTATTGTTATGCACGTAGTCAAGATTTCAGTATAACGCACTAAACATTTTTGTCAAAGAGGGTAGGTAATCTTCTGCTAAGTTAAGGAAATTACATCAGCTGTTGAGTGGCGCAGGCGGGCTAACAGTTATTACGTTTTTGGCGTTTTTAACAAACTTCAATAATTTGTCAAAAAAAAGACAATCTTATTTTAGTTAAATTATATTTTCCCTGTATGTTTATATGTTTTCTGATGACCTGTTAATCTTATTGAATAAATACACGCCTCAACTATATAATAGCCAATTTTTTTACCCAAAAGGTGGGACTGAAGTAGCTTTTTATTCCCTCAGATATGTTTTTCCCACATTTACGGGAAAGAAGTTCTTATTTCCCTCACGTGCGGGAAAAATGTTTCTAAAAATTGTAAAACTTTCTAAAATTTGTAAAATTTTATACATATTGTAAAATTTTTACAATTTTTATAAAATTTTTACGATTTTTATAAAATTTGAAAAAGTTTATCGTAAAAATTTGTATAATTTAGTTTGTATACACAGTGAACAAGTGGATTCCACATTTCAAGTAAACAAAGTGGCTACACAGTTAAGTCGTGAATAAAGTACTAGAGGAGAGTGGGGCATAATTGGACTCTTTTGCTTTGTTGATTTTTCATTTGCATATGAATGGATTTAGATTTAATATAGCAATGGTTACCCATAATAAATGTATTTAGATATGCATTTCATATTTTTAAACTGCATATTTTGAATGTTTAATATCCTATTTTGTATACCCCAAAAAAGATAATTTTGTGTAACTTTACCCCGACCACGGAGTACAGTTGCACTGGTTACTTATCAATTTATAAACTCAAAAATTTCTGGAGAGGACCTTAAAAATCACACTACCTGTCTAAAAAATTACATGTGCAACCTTGCAGCCATATAATAAAGGTTGTACATACATTCCTTTCATATAGAAGGCAAACATCTATTTTTTGCGCAATTTTACTAGGACTGTACCAAAAGATATTTAAGGTGTCCAATTTTACTCCTGTCCAAATATTCCCCACTCTCTCCTATATGCAACACAGGAGTAAAGTCGATCATTCCCTCGGGTGATTACTCCGGCAGGTGAGTAAGTTTACTCACCTGCGGCATAATCTACGACTTTGCTCCCTTGTAGCATAATATACCATTATTTGTAAGATAAAGATTGTCAGACTTAAAAAAAATAATATAATTGGAGCTTTTGTGCCTAAAATTAGGAGAGAAAATTGAGCATTTCGAGCGTGATGTTTAAAAGTGTTGAGAAATATTGTGAGAAATATTGTTTATAGGTGAGAAATTAAATTATTTTTTATTTTTAAGTGGGTTTTGTGCATGACCAAAATGCACAATTCCCTCTCCCTCTCAGACATCAAAAAGGGCCTTTTATGCACGCGTTGGCAAAAATATGGCGTTTAATATGGAAAGAAAAGCTATTTTAGATTCGGGTGAGGCGTTTTCAGTAATCGTCTACGTCTCGTGCCGAACACCTCACTCAAGCTAGAAATAGCTTATTGTCTCCCCTTGTTGCACGATGTACTATTTTTTAAAATTTGTTAATGCATTCATTGAAATATTTAGTTGTCAATCAGCTCAAAATGTTTCATAGCGTCGTTTATTATTCTACTTCTTAAAATTTTAAACACTACCGCAGATTGATTAAGTTTGCGTGAATTATTTTACCTTTTTTAAAATTCTCGGGTTATTGGTTATCTATATACTATTGAATTGAAAGCCGCCGTATGTCAGTGCTTTAAGATCAAATATTTCAATAATTAAGCAAAAGGAAACAGCATTAGGCAAAGGTACACACAAATAATACATTCATCATAGCCGCGTACTTTATGCAACTTTGCATTCATTATTATGAAAAGTTTACAAATTTTCTTTTTTCAATGAGGCTTGCTTTAGCAATAGAGGGGACAATGTTAAAATTAATTTTTCAGATTCTCTGCACTGTGTGGTCCTTAACGATGCGTGTACGTGAACTGGTGTATTTTGTTATAATATTTTTAGCAAACAGGCAATTGTTTACTGACCGATAGTACCGGTATGATAAAGTTAAAGAATTTTATCGAGGTAAAATATAATGTCAGCATATTTATAGATGGACGACTCGAGAATGAAGAATGCATACAATTTGTAAAGAACTGCATCAGTGTGTCGTGATGTCATTTTGAGCACGTCCAAAACTACGTCTTTTATGTCGAACCAAGCTCTAGCATCACACAATCACGCACTTCGCAACACCATTTTTCCGGATGCGCCTGTCGGACACGAAACGAGGAACAACAACGACAACAGCCACAACAACATCAACAGCAATATAGGAGCAACAACAACAATGACAGCATCAGAGAGAAGCGTCGCAAACTCTTCCACGTGATGCAGGATGAGCGACACAAGCCAATTCACCTCGTCGGTCTATTTACCTGCTAGTAGGTACTGCGAGAATATGCGGAAGAGGCTCTTTGGAGAAAGCGCGACGAATAACGACACTCGCGCACTCCCGGCGTCAGGACAGTCGACTAATAGGACGCCTCTCGAGCGCTGATGCAGGTATACGAGCGATAAGAAGCACTGGCCGATACTGCACGGGGGGCGCCGCGCTCTGAATGGCGAGATTGTGTTTCCGGCGCAGCGCCGACTCGCGCGGCCTGGTGGGGTCGTCGCGGTGGCAGCCGGGGTGTGCGCGCGTTCTCGGGCGCCCCCACAGCAACGATCGATAGGCCTCGGTCGACTATCTATTCTGTATGTGCGCGGGCGCGAGAGGCCGGGACGCGCCTACGGGGTTGCGACTCGCATTTCCTTGCTCTGCTGCATCCCTCTCTTATATATCTCTACTCATACCCGCCCGCGAGTTTTCTAATTGCGCGGCAGCGAGATGATGCTTCTTTTGCTTTGGAGGCCGCCGACCTTTTCGTTTCTGCGGCGCATGCACAGTTCGCCGCTCTCGAGTGTTTAGAGTTTTGGGGGTGCGCGCGAGAGGTTATGCTTATATAATATGCTTGGGTTTCATTTTCATCGATTCCAACTATCGATGTATCTTTCAAATTCTGCTGTAAATAATAGAACTACCATCAGTCAGCGGTAATTCTACCGACGATTGCAGTCTTATTGTAAAAGTATAGTAGCAAAATGAAAGTATCACGCGTGCGGAAGTAAATAATATTACTGCGTATCATGCATGAAAAATCTGAGCTGATTCATGCGGTCGTCACTCTGAAGTTATAGGGGAGATGCGCCCAGAATGGGTACCCATAGCGAGTTCTCTCATAACTGTTTATTGATGTGAACACAATTTCAATGTGTTCCTTAGATAATTTTTTATGGTAGAAAAAATTGGCGCAAATCGAAAACAACACTTAAAAAAGTTATCTGCGTAAATGTAAAACGTTCATATTTTACGAGTTTGCAAAAAGTTGCTCCAATACGGCTATTTTTAGTTATTTTGGCTGCATATATTTATTTACTCAAGAAAAATAAAAATTTTTAACGTGAGCTTGTTCCTTAAACATTAGTATATTCTGCATATATGGTATACAAATAGTCCCGATTAAATGTCCAGTACAATAATTAATCTGCAGCATAAATATGAAAGGTACAATTTTTGAGTTTCTTTAGCGTCAAGTGTACGGCTAATTTTAGTTATTTTTGTTGATTTTACTCTTTTTTAATCCTCTTTATTATGTTTTGTATAAGGTATTCTCTATGCATAAAAGGAAAAAAAAATAATCTAAGCATTTTTGGGGATACTCGTGTTAGGCATACTGGGGCATATATACTTGCGTTAGCCATACTGGGGAAAAGGGAAATAAAAATGTTTAAGCTTATACACTCCGCGCATAATAATAATTAGGAGTTCTATACCACGTCCCAATCGACTCGTGAAGGCCTAAAGTTTGCATAAAAATTATTAGACATACGTAAGCGTACATAAGAAGAAAGCGTGAAATAACTTTTGACACGCTTGAAATCGACAAATTAGTTATATTTTCTTTGTAACTTTTGCTATGATAAATTTAAAATGTTGGGCTCGCGAAATATGTTTAACAGAACATAAAATTACTTCGTCACAATTTGTTGCTAGTCATTTGAAACAAAAATAGCCATACTGGGCGCATTTCCACTATACTACTGACGAATGTGGGGCTGATGTGCAGGGCAGGCGCCAAAAAAGTGTGTAGTTCTTTCTTATTATTGGTGAATTTTCTAGCAGGGTATTAATTTCGTCTCTGAAATAATTGATTGCGGAAATGAATCAAAGTATAATCGATAGCGAATTAATTACGTACCCAATAAAAATCGAATAACTTAAACGAATTTTCCAGCGGCGATTAAGTGTTATATACAAGTATTGTATAATAATATATAAAATATAGTTAAAGTTAGTTACTCCGGACCACCAATAATCTGAAACTAATATATTATGAAAAAATCGATCCATCCACTTTTTATTACCTTTTATATATTTAAGTGCTATTTTCATACATATAGTTTACGTTGCTCTGGAGGGTCGATAGCCATGTATACTTGTGGGCATTGTCCTTGGTTATGTAACAGTCCTGTTTCTCAGTACCCCGTTCTACAAGCATTCTCTGGCAAATTTTATTATTTTATAATAATCACATCTAGAATTTTATTTATTTATTTGTAATTTTTATTTCCCTGCAGTTAGAATTTAGCTAATAAAATAGTATAATAGCTATTAGTAATTAAGTTTTTCAATTTTAAATTTAATTTATATAACAAAATGATAACAGCACCATTGTTACTATTGAAAGCAAGCCTTCTTGATTCATCAAGTAATTCGCAGAATTTGTATTGTAATAAGTTTTGATTGTTCCGATTGCAGATGAAGGGGTAATAAATAAACCACGTTACACAATTATCGCGCTGCTGTGGTTAGCCTACGTAATAAAATGGGGTGAGGTATATATTATCAGTCTGTATTCATCGTTATATAACTTTAAAATAGAATAGAATTAGAAAAATAAAAAAAATATAAGAAATAAATGTAGAAGCCATTTGTTTTTATTGCAATTCATTTAATTATAGGAGTTGCTAATATTTTTCAGTAATAGATTTGGTCAACGTAGAAATCATCCGGCCATCTCTTTTTTCAGAGAGATTGTAAATTTGTCGGAAGCTATTTTAATGTAGCAATCAATTTCCACATATTTTGTACAATTTACATATTGTTCATGTTTTATTGATATTACACGTTTGCTAACTTATTAAATTGTTATAAATATGGAGACATAACAGGTCGAGTTAAATTTAAAGTTGAAGAAACTTTAGAAAGCAACACATTGACTTGGAATAAAGCCGTAGAATATATATCATGGATTTGCTACGACTGGCCTCTGCTATTGAAAGGAAAAGGAGCGCAAAATTGAAGAGCTTGATTCACCTTCTGCATGAACAAGAATGCTTCACTGCGCATAGCACAGCCATTGTCGCAGAAAGACTGATATATATGTGAATTTAAATTTGATCCATTGATTGATCCCTATAGCATTGACTCTCAAGTAAAGCAAAGATTTCAGTCCTTTTTAAAAGGGAATCACTCTTAACAAATAACATTTTAAAAATAACATTGCAAAAGAAATATATTTCAATTGCAACATATGTTTGTTGGATATATCGACCCCTGAGAGAAATAACTCCGTAACTCAGCGGCTGCTTTAAAAACCCCGTAACTCGGAAGCTGCTTCGAAAACCCCGTAACTCAGGAAACTTTTTTTAAATCTTACTAAATATAGACGCGACTAAAAATGTTGAAAAAAATTATAGTTAATTCTTAGTACAACTTAGAATCAACTCAAATTTTTTCAGGATTTTTAGTCGCATTTATTTGGCAAGTTTTTAAAAAAATACGTGTTTGATGAGTGACGTGGTTTTTTAATAGCACTCATGAGTTACGGGATTCTTGAAGCGGATTCTGGAGTTCTCTATTGAATCTTCAATTTTAATGCCCCTGAAAAAAAGTCTAGCGCATTAAAAAGAAACCTATATCTATATATGATACCTCAAGATTATATCAGACATACATAAACTTTTTTACTCTTTCACATACTATTTCACTTTTCGGAAATGTGCTATATCTTCCCTACACGGAAAAAAATGGTTGGTTACAGTAACAAAGCGCTTGGATAAATACGCACCAACTATATTTTTGGTTAACTTTACCAAGAACTTACCAAGTAAATATTACCAAGAAAGTAGGTAACTTACTAAATTTTGTATTATAATACTT
>UCOJ01001621.1:0-25866 GCA_900474305.1 Cecidostiba fungosa
ATTAATTTGTTAACTTGAAATTTAAACACTCATAATGTATTATTATATCTTTAGTTGAATTATATGCACCATAATATCGGAATTCAATATAAAACTCGACTTTTGACTCGCACACCACAATTCTTTCAAGTGATGCATGGATTTATTTACAATTTTTAATTTCTGAACATTGAAATATTTGAATTTTTAATAAGTTTAGTCAAAATTAAAATGTATTTTCTAATCCAATTTTGTAATTTGACTCAGAAGAAGTCAGCTGGATTGGAACTGCCGAATAATGCTACGTCAATCAGGGAGAACATAGTGGATACTTTTTCTTGTGAAACTCGAATCTACGGTTATTATGCGGATATCGATAACGATTGCCAGATCTTCCACATTTGTCTACCTACGGCTAGGAATTCAATTCGATTCAGTTTCATCTGCCCAGCTGAAACAGTTTTTAATCAAGTAAGAATATTTTTACCAGACCGCGGCTATATTTTTTATTAAACTAATGAAACGAAATACTAATTTCAAATAAAACCTATATTTTGTTTAAAATTGTTAACGAATCTTAGTTTTCAAAGTAACATTTCAAAGTCTTAGCAGCTCGCTGGGACGATTGTGTCACAAGCGAACTAGATTCAATCAGGCGCAATGTGCACTCGGGACAAATAATAAATCTTGTGCATCGTCGTTGTCGCGATGCGAGTCGTTACTCGCCAGATTTTACCATCCATTCGGCTCGTCTTTTTTTACATTTCATTGCTCCTTTGTAGGCCACTTTCGTCTGCACGCGAACCGAAAGCTCGATACCATGCGAGGAGTCCGAGAAGTATTACAGTCTGAACGAGGCGTTCGGCAAAGTGGACGAGCACACGGAGGAGACGGCCACCGACTCCAATGGAAATGAAATTGAGCCAACTTCGTATCCAAGTCAGAGACCCACTAGGCCGACGAGACCTCCGACGGGGCAGCAGGGCCCGAGCACTTATCCGACCCAGAGGCCCACGAGACCAACAACTTATCCGACGTTTACGCCGGATTATCAAACTACACAGTTTACGCAGAGGCCACCTAGTCAGACCCAGAATAAGAAGCGTAAACAATGATTTTAGTGCGATCTTAATAGCGCTGTATTTTATTGTTGGATGTGATTACATAAACTTGTTAACCAAGCAAACTTTCAATAAAAAAATATGTCAATATTTCAAATTATCTTGAGTACTGTATCCGTTACGCTTTATGTATTTTACGTTTAATGGCTCTTTATCTAAATAATATGTGCAGCTGCAGTGATACAAATATCCTAAATTGTGCAAAAAAACCTTTTAAATAAAATATTTTACGAGTAAACGAATTATAATGTGGAAGCTCTTTTGACATTTTATAAATTATTAAGATATGCAAAAATAAAGTTTACTATACTATTCATAATGATTAATTCGTTTGTATACTTCTATTCATAATAATTAATTCGTTTGCTATATATATATTTTATAAAAAAATCTGGTATTTAGTAGCCTGGTTAAGCATTGAATACAATCACCTAATGGTTGGGTAAATAATGATATGGAGAATCAGAGTACGTATGTAACAACATAACAATTTATTAAAAATATTTTATAAACAATTTCAAATCCATAGTATATTATACATAAAACTTATATTAAATTATTTTGTGCTTTTCTAATATATCCTTTTTTATAATTTTGAATACTCTTATACATCGATTTAAATATTTTAATACCTAGTCTATAATGCTTCAACTTTTTACAAAATATGTTCGCAAAGTGTAAGAGAAATATTATAAGGAAGTATCGTCTAGTACCGAACGGCATTCAGTACCCACAAACACCCTGCGTTACTTACTTCCCTCAGTAAATGGCGCTTCCATACCACACATTAATATACCGAGGCCATTACTATTAATATTGCTTTCTGCTACAAAAGTTCTGGACGAATATGAGATTTCAGCGATTTTTATCTTTACAAAAGTTAATTTCCAGAGTTCTATTTAAATATGTACCTTCTATATATTTTTATTTATTGATACAATTTATAAAAATGTTTTTATTTATAAATATATTTTAACTTATAAAATTGTTTTAATTATATTACAAATTATTTAAATCTAAATATACAATGAAAATCCAGGTGTTCGGAACTGGACGCTACTTTTTGAAAAATCCAAAATCGTGACTTTTACACTTCTTCTTATAATTAGATATTGACTCAATAAGTCACGAAAATTTTTGTGTTCACAAAAGGCCATTCAAGGAATACATTTGTTCTTCGATTTTAATCTTAACTTTATCAAAAATTACAGGCAATATGGCTATGGTGTTCGGTACCAGACGACACTCCTCTCTACATAATATATAAAAGACTCACAAGCAATAAAACCTAAAGCCATATAAAGGACAAAAAAGCGCAAGCACAGTACAGAGATCAAATGCTAATTATGGAGTTACACGATTGTCCCATGCCTGGATACATCTTTCAATCGATCCATTTTACATTATAAAATGTAAAGAAAAGATAAGCCGTAGCAACTAAGCAAGCAACAAATATTAAGTTATAATCAATGATATGTATTGATATTGGTCGTCTACTTGTCAAAATAAAACAAGTAAGATATTAAATTAAATGTAGATTAATAATATAAAATCGTAAATATACTCTATTCTATAATCTATTATGCAGACAACAAAAAGCTGTATAATTTCTTGATATATTTACAAAAATGTTAAATTCGTACGAATATTTGAATTCTTTAAAGACAATTGTTATACATACAATGAACTCTTTGAAATCCAGTATTATAATTATAGAATCTGGAAAAATTTGAAGAATATTTACAAAATGCACGCAAGTTTAAAATTTAAAAATAAAATACAAGAATAAATTTTCCACTATGTACAGTCTTACTTCGAAAAACATTTTCATATTTATATGGAGTCAAAGAAACAAGAAAAATTGAAAAATCGCAAGTAAAAAGGAATCGCAGCAAGCTGTAAATCACTTGTCACTTTCTAGTCGGTATCTTTGGATAGCTAGCCATCTGTTCACAGCTGAAGAAATATGCTTCAGTGCTGTTTCGCTTTTCCTGCACGTCAATACAAAACGATAGACAAAATATAAGTACGCTTATTATATTGCCTCTTTCTTTCCATCCCATTAAGATACTTTTTTTACTGACAACACTGCATAAGACGGCAAGTTTTCGTATGAGCAATGAAAGTTTTGACTCTTTTAAAAAACAAAGAACGAAGAAAGAATACAAATTTTTAATTTGTTTGTTAAATAAACCAAAGAGATCAGAGTACTGAACGTAACATCTGAAGTTATTGTATCACTCATTAAACATAAAAAAACTTGCATCTTTCGCGATGCCTATAATTTCATACCGATTGCAGTAGGTGCGAATAAGCCTTGTACGTATAATTAATATGAATTAATTATATAACAATTTTTTTTTCATCTCTTATTGAATTTTGTATTTATTTAAAGACCTAAAATTTTAATAATTTTGATATAAATATCTAGAGGATTTTTGTTTATTATACATACAAATCGTACGCGATTACTTTTTATTAGTCGATTTGCGGAGTAACATAAGATGTAATGGTTATTCTAATAAATTTGTTGTAATGAAATTTTTATCTTTGCGCGCTTTTAAATACATTTTTGAGTGATATCGTTGTATAATTGAACTGTTATTTGTAATATATTCCATAATTTATCTATTGTTTTCAAAGCTAATGAACTAATAAATTATTTATCATAAAATCAAATAGTATACTTTTATGTACAGATACAATGTATCCTATTTTATATTCTAAATAAATAATTTAAGTACGCATACACTTATCGATTTTTTAAAACTACTTTAAAATATTTACATTAATGCAATTATAGAGAAAATACTATAGACATTCTGAAATTATTCTGTGATTCAATGTGGAAAAAGCTGGTATAGCTTTCAAATTACAAATACCCTGTTCTCCAAACACATTAGAATTGTACGTGACATTTTGCTAAATTAATAAGAATTGCAAAATTACGCACTAAATTAAACGAACCCGTAAAAAAACTTTAAAAATGATTTAGTTTAAACTATTGCATAGATCATTATTTGACTACCCTTACGTGACCAGAACTTCTGTGTATCATTATACAACCCTTTCTGTATTTCTGTATCTAAGTAACGCAATCTTTACGAGTCTCAACCTGTACTTGTACCTACAACTCGATAGTTTGATATATATTACGTTCCGTTGCAATCGACATACTTCTCAATAAACGCTTTCTACTCTAAATTTCTTACGCATATAAGTAACAAAATGAAGAATCTCCATGTCAAATAAAAAAGAAAACAAACGGTGTCTCAATCTTCAGGATGGAGCGTATAATCTGCCTCAAGCTCGTTAGGATTCCTGAGTTCGATGGCGAAGCCTTTGCTCCAGCTTTTAGCCGGATCGATGCTTCGTCCCTTTACGTGTTGGGAGTAGATTTGAAACGCGGCAGCCAGGGCGTAGGTCATCTGTCTGGCATGATGCTTGGACTCGCACACGAAGCCGTGACACTCGAACGGCGACATCCTGCGAAAGTCCTCGGTCTCCCTTACCACGATCATCGAGAAGACCCTCGTGTAGACGAGATCCTGCACTCCATAGGAGATGCTCTCGATCGGGTAGATCCTAGAGATGGAGTCTCCCCGTTTCTTACCAAGAGGCAGTAGTCCAACTCCATCCTCGCTGATGACGAGTTTGATGAAGGGCAAGATCGTTCCAGAGGGCAAAGACTTCGCAGCTGCCACCATGTTGTCGACAGGCTTGCGCGTGTGCTTGATACCCCAGAGACCTCGGGCATCGTGCGAGCCGAGGTACTTGACCTGAAAGACCTGGGGTAGGTCGCTCGAGCCTTCGAACACGTTGCTGTCCACCGAGAGCTTCGAGAGCCGCAGAGTCAGCTCGCGACGCTGCTCCTCGGTCAAGGTCTGCGGTTGCTGCCGATCCTTTTTCATGTCCAGGCCGGCTGCTACCAGCTAGAAATCATAAGGTGACGGTTAGAGATGACGTACGACTATTGTGTGCTTATAGACGAAGTGAAAGGTGCGGAAGATAAAGAGAGAGATGAACCTTTTTTTTCTTACGCTTTTGCGGTAAAACGTCGACATCTGGGATGTGATTCAGAGTCGAGCAGAGTTCGGGAGATTATTAGATTGGATTAGGTAAATAATTTTAAACAAGATTGCAATTATGATGAATGATTTTTTGGATGCGATAAGCTGGTGTTGTACATAATACTTATTGTTGTGGGAGTTTGAATCATTTTTAGCGATTTTCTCTGTCATTTTGCCGATTATCTTTCAAACGTGAGAAAATGCAGATGAGAAAATGTTGCAATACACTAAATCGTGAGATTATAAACAGCTTGATTAAAGAAAGAAACCTTCGTAATTTTACCGTTCTTAATCCATTTTTAATACCTTTTCTTTTAGTCCAAAATCAGAATACTGTTTTCAAATTTCGTTATGCAATTAATTGCTGCATTTGGCAATCGGTACACCTCTATACTCTGATTAATTTTAACGGAATATCACATTTCATCTGCATTATTATAGTAAAACCAATTTCAGATTTCTATTGACATAAATATATTAACGTTTGTTTAATATTAGGAACAAAAATTACAATTTTTATGAAAGCAGTAAGTTTTAATAGCAGTAAGTTCAAAACAACCTTAAAAAATCAATCTGTACACCTTAGCGAAGTACAAGTTGTAAATCCCGCACCGTTAAACCCAGCGCAAGAACCGCGCAAGCATAGCTGAGAAAATCTCAACGGCAAGTGTCACTGTTGTAGACAACTCATAAAATTCACGAGAAAGATACCACGAGCGTAAGATTTCAAATACGAGAAAGAAACGAGCCGAAGACGAAGGATGTCATAAAGCTAGCAAAGACTCATAACAGACAAGCGCAGATATAATTAAAATTTTGAATATAAATATAATATTTGTAATTATCTTATTTTATTCTGGTATTACATAAATAAATAAATATAAAAGCTGTTAGCAAATATAGCGAATAAGTAATGAAAAAACTAGTATCTATAGTAATTTAAAATTGATCGCCCAAATGCACATTCTATATAGTTTAAAAAACAAGCAATATTGAAAATTACAAATTTTTACAAATTTGTTATATAAAATCTGCAATAAATACAAGTAACAAAGCAAGTTTTTACTTCTCTACCATCGCTTTGTAAGTAGAAACTATTGTTCTTTTTAAATGGACTACTCAAGTTATTATTCACCAGGACTATTCGCGTTTTAACATCACAATTTGTATGAAAATTTTTCTGCACTCCGCTACTGTATCGTAATTTATGCAAACGCTGACCTTATATCTTACGCAACTACAAGAAGAATATTATTGATATTTAAAAAATTAATAATAATATTTCTAAATACAATTTAAACAGCTATAACTGACAGGGCAGTGAGAATGCATCAAAGTGATTACGTCACAGAGTGCTAAACACGATAATACCGCAAGGTAAGACTGAGAATCAGTGCGAGCAGTACAACAGAAATGTTATTCACTTAAATCTCAAAAGAAGCAAATATACATTATGTAATTTTCCGTAAGCAAACGTTAACCATATCTCTCGCACAATAAAAGCAGAAAAAAATTTCCCTTTCAACACGCATAATATATCACATCCCTGCTTGCTCGAGAATAAGTAAACCAAAGCCCAGAGAAAAAATCGGCTCTCAACACGCGAGAAGGAAAAGGCAAACCACGTCCGTTCCTCTCGGGCAAAAGGAAAAAGAAAGAAGCGCGCGAGGCCAGGATACAGATCTATACGATATATACGTATATATACTCACAGCTGCGGTGTTGGTGTCTACTAGCTGCTGCTGCTGCTGCTGGTCCCTGCGTACCTGCTGCGGCTTCACCTTCAAGTGATACTCGACGACGTTCGGTATGTTCGGCGCGTCGCGGCCGACTGGCTCGTGGCTCCTCGACTGCTGCTCCAGCACCGGCTCGTTGCCGGCTACGGCGGCGCTGTTGCCGGCGTAGCCGCCGTCGCCGCTGCCAGGCTGGCTTCCTGTTTCCGGTGAAGTCTCCTCCCTCGCCACGCCCTCGGCCGGCGCCTCCACGGGGGTGTCCAGCGCGTTCTCCAAGACGGCAGCAACCGTCGCCGCAGGTGATGCGCCACCGGGAGTCCGCACCTCCTCCATGAGACCTGAAATTGCAGGAGTGTCATTGTTTTTCTTTTTCTTTTCGTTCTTCCAACGCGTTGTGTGTCCTGCAATTTGGAGGGTGGAAGTGTGTGGGGTGGTTGATTCCTCGGAGGGAGCGCTGGTAATTGATGTTATTTCTTGGGGTTATTACGGGGGGTATAAGAGTACGATTGATTCCTTATGGTGAACGTCGCGCGCGGTGTTGTTTTGTCTTCGAGGGGTGACATGTGCGTCTTTAATGAAAGGGTGACGAGACGATGGTCGTTTTTGCGTGTACTTATGATTGCGCGTTTCGTCGGTACGAAGGGTGAACTTACTTGTGTAATTCTTATGTTTTGAATGTTACGCGCGCGCGCACTTCTTCGAAGGAGCGCTTTGTGTTTTCGCAACAACGACACATTTCAATGGTAATTCTTTATTCGCAACGGAAAAATATATTGATTTTTGCCGAGTTGTAATATCATACTTTTATGTGAAGGGAAAAGAGGATCTAAGGTTGGGATTAATTACTTTATTTAAAATAAAATTTAAACAAGTTGACCCGCTTTCGCTAATGCAAGTCAAAGTAATATATTCCACAAGTTAAAAATCGACAATCCTGTTACGTATATGATGTATCTTTATAATGGATGACGAGCAGCGGCACTAAACCTGTTCACGTGTAACTGTTTTTGCCATTCTTTAAGAAAAGGTTATCAATAAACGAGATTGAATTCTTGTAAGACAACGATGTTTATTAACCAAAATATTGAAATATAAATTTATGTATAACTAATAGCCGCACGCAGAAATGATTTCAATTGAAAAGCAATCAAATTACAGTATCAGGAAACGGTATATGCGTGAGAATTTTCCTCGTTTCGATGCGGAAACTTTTTATTTGTTATGTTTATTACTGTATGAATAAACATATCGTTGATATAATTTAGTACAGTAGAAAAAACTTCTAATTTTATAGTTACATCGAACCCAGCTCGTTTTAATGTGTAATTTTTTCCAGGACAAAGTTTCCTATAGAAATGTAAAATTCAAACAAAACGAAAAAAACTGACTATTTAGCATCAAATAAACGTTTTCAGAAGAAAAGATTTAATCGAAGCAATTTTACCTAATTGAAATTCAATTTAGTAGCTTTGCATTTATATGGGGGTGCATATATATAGAGAGTGGCACACATAGATAACTCAACCAGATTCTTATCCAGCTGTCGTTACGAAGAAAAAAAGACACTTGTCGTTGAACTTTATTGCTTCAAACGCATGTGGCAATGTCATTATACTTTGTAAATCTCTTTAAGACGCAGCGGCTATTTGACGAAAACAATTTTGATTTCGATTCAAATTATACGAGTTAATTATACACTTATTAGTATTCATCAACGCGGCGACTCCCGGCGGAAATGTAAGTATAAATAACAATACCATAAGGAACGGAGTTTTGCAAATTTCGAGATTTTTTCAAGACTTCGTTGTTTAGGCTAAGGTCGTTACTACTACCATTGAGAGCATCGAACCGCGAAATTAGAAAAGGATAAAGAGAAAAAAAAAGTTTCTTAACGTCTCGCCTCCAACCGGAAAACAGCTGTCGGGCAGCAGCACGTGCTGCACCTTGCACCTGACTGATCCGTTTTCGTTCTTCTGTATGCCGAACTGTACTGCACCCTCAAAAGGGCCGAAAACAGACGAATAAGGTGGCAACGACCAGGACACAGACGGCATTTTTAAATTTAAATGCCATTATACTTGTATTCGGTCTGTTTTCAAAAAGTTTTCCTTTTAATACCGGTTACAGACATTTAAACTTGTTGAAGTAGGAAATCACTTCATAAATAAGTAAGAGTTTTAAACTATTTCATAATAATAATTTTGAAAATTGTATTTATCCTGACTTAAATTTAAAACTATCAAAAGTTATACAATTTAACACAACTATTATATAACTATATAAATTATATAAATAATAAGTATTATATAACGCCTCTACTAAAGCAGTCTTTGTTTAATTATTTTTTATTGTGATATATAGGTATGACTATTATTGCTACATTAACACAAGTCGTATTTAGTTTATGTTTTTGGTATGCTTTTTTGCTTCCTCCTAGTTTCATTAAAACACTCTAGAATCAGGCTTGTTTAGAAAATTTCATATCTCTGGAACTACGTTATCAATAACAATAAAATTTGACCTATATTTTTGTCTTTTTATTCCCAATTAGGAAAAAGTCTCGACCAAGAATTTTTAAAATCAACTACTACCATCAGGGTATAACAGTTATTTTGTGTTTTCCATCAAAAACTTGTTATTTTTAAAAAATTTCTTATCTTTAAAATTAATAATCAAATATTTTGAAAAAATTCATAATAATATCTATATACAGTAGTAAATTTTTGAGTCATTTTGTAGATTAGTCAAGTGAAAAATTGTAAACTGAATAAATGAGTTCTCTATAATGTCCAACGATTACGGGAGTAAAAACACTCCAAAATTATACTTGAAATTTTGAGACAAGATAAATTATTTATTCATTTTGTTTGCTATCTCGGTCGAGTTCTTTGCGTAGCTTATGGAACTTATCGGGTCCTATAAGATTACATTTTTTCATAAAAATGTTTCAATTGCCGATATTTAAAATGAACTGATATAGCCCAACGAACATCAAAGGCTTATTTTAAACAAAAAATTTAAGATTCATCAAACCGTTTTTATTTTATTATCAAATCAAATATAATGCTTATGCTTACAATTCAAATTTTCAAGCTTTGATTTGTCTATATATCCAATATTTTTGCGTATTATAAATTGATTGATTGATAATATAATGATAGAGGATGTAATATATAAATAATATATAAATAATTCGATTTTATAAAATTAAAAACTGAAAAAGGACCTTTCACGACAAAATAAGTATATTTTCGTAAATTTGTAATTTTTCTACTAAAGTTTAGTATATTAGAAAGTCTTTTAAAAAAACATAAAATGCATTAACATATTGCTCATTTCATATTAATTTAATCATACGTGTATTAGTACTCGCTGAAAGGTAAAAAGTATATTATAAAACAATAGAATATTGTAGTCAGATTTACGTTAAACGCGACAAGAATACGTTTATAGCTTCATACTAGAGTTCAGTTAGAGGCGGCAGATGAAGTACTTAAATATTCAAGGGGCTCTTGAACCAGCAGGAAGTGAGTCAGGTGACCGATAGCTACAGGTAGGGAGGGATTCATTAATGTATACAGCTCGGGCGTTACAGGTGCGTGGTTTCAGGCTTTTTTTCTATCTCGCAACGCTACAACACTTTCACACGAGTTTCAGGGATTGCTTCTTTTTTACGCACGAGAATTGCGCGACTATTATTCTCTTTTCGTCATATTTATTGAATCCTTATGTCGGAAGTGCGGCTATTGTGTGGGATTTCTGATTTCGACATAAGGAATACGAATGAAAACTCTAGCTTCCCGACCATTATTTATACATATATCAAATAAAATCGACTCTTGTTTACGATTTGCAAGATACACACGGTAGAATAATTAAGAGTATAATGATTACTTCAGTATAATTGAACGATTGCAACAACTTTCATTACCGTAATAAAATTTGCAAAATAAATAACGTAAAACATACGATATTTTATGTGTCTAACGATTACCGTCGTAACAGTTTCGTACTGCAGTTCGCAAATGGATCTGTATAATTATAAGGTAACGTCTATTAGGATTTGTCAATTAATTACAACAAATTACGGTATACGTACCCGAGTAATCTACGTAATGTATTCACTGCGATTGAAAATACACATTACACATAAGCGTGTATGAAAAAATTCTGGCACAGAGCTAATTAAATATTTCACCCTATATAGGTATGCTATAAGCTGTTGTCAGCAGTCGTCCACCTGTCGGAGCTACGGACTCGTTTGCGGTAAGCGATGGGATAGAAAACGTTGGTATATATAATACACCGGGTGGTCAGACATAATTAATGTTTACTTTGACATTATGTCTTAATTGGCTGACTGCTGTGAATAAATGTTGCAAATGTTTACTCGAGACTTGCAGTGTTTTGGCAGAGAGTCAAATCTCGTAGAGGGAACAAACGTTATTTCAGAGCAGCGTCTTATCTTTGTCAAATCTTTAAAGCGATTTTAAATGCAGCGGTATAACGGCACATGAAAGAGCAAAATCAGAGCTACGAACACTCGCTGCTTGTTATTGCGGTCTTACGAGATTTCCGTTACACCTTCTGACCGAGAAAATTTTCTAAATTTTCCTCCTATCGCAAACTCAGCACTGGAAGATTAATAGATTATTGTAACGGGTCGTGTATAAGAAACTCGTTTTACTGCAGTGTCTCGATATAAAATGCCAATGTCATTGTCAAATAAATTATGAATATTATACCAATTAAGTAAAATTTACGTTATAGAAGATGTTAAGACTGCAACAATGTTGCATCCATATACCGCTTCTCATACAGCGCTGATTGTAATCAAGCTCTACAAAAATAAAAAATGTGTGCACGTATTAATTAAACTGCATCACAATTTTCCACATCCTAAGCCAGCTAATTACACACAAACAAATGCAATCTGCACCTGGATATAACACGCAATAGTAAAACTATCAAAGCTCATTAACGAAAGTTAAAACAGAGCCGCCGCATGACAATGACAATTATCTTAAATCGATTAACCTTCGCCGGCAGAGCTAGCCAGCCGATTAAACAATAAGCCCCCTCTCGCGAGAAAGGGAAATAAATCGCCGGCGGAGGAAAATCAAATAAACAAAAAGGGAGGAGAAAAAAAGCAGCCAGTGCTCAGCGAGCGTGCGACGTTGCTTTTACCATTGTCCGACATCTAATTTATACTCCGCGGTGCGCAGGCTAGCGCCAAGAGAGAGAGAGAGAGCATATGATTCCATAGCGTTTCATTTCGTGCACTGCGGTGCTATACCATATATACATACAAGTGGCGAGCAACGAAGGAACAATTACCGGCAGCGCGCAGCGAGTTCTTCTCTCTCTCCGGATCCGACAACGGAAACCGTTGTGCTCGTGTCACGAACGGGCTTTAACGATGCGTGAGCATCCGCCGTTTAGGGAGCAGCCCTGCGCGAGCATGTAACGCGTATACGTATATATAGGGTATACGCCGAGACACCGTCGAAAATTTTTAACGTCGGACAGTGCGAGTGGTCTCTTTTTAAAAAAAAGTGCTTTCTCCGCGCTTCCGGACTTATTCAGATCGGCATCGGCGTTTCGCGATGCAATGAAAGTTCCCCTCTTTTATTAAAGTGTCGTGTTTGTATAGTGTGTGCCTGTTGCGCAGCAAGAATTGTGTCACTGAATACTAATTTTTGAATTTTAATTGAATTTTTTTTTGTGTTTTGCAGGTGAAAGGATGGTGTTTGGGGAAACTGATATCTTCAACCCAAATCAATATTATTTAAAAGAAATCAACAGCAACATTTTTCATTGTAAAAGTGTTGGATTATTATACTTAATGCGAAAGCGTAAACTCATGCTTGCGAGTATTTTAAATAAAGAAACCAGTTCAAAAGGTAGACGCACGCGAGACTATGCGCAAACTATGCGAAATTGTCGGAGAACAGAAAAATTCTACACGGTGATGCTGAATAATTCGGATGGAAGGTAAGATAAGAAATTGATAAGAACGCAATGTAGAAATATACCTGATCCGTATTTCATCGCTTATCTTAATAATTCAAATCTTGGCTACTTGCGTATAGATAAATATTATAGCAACACTGCTACATAAATAATGACTCTCCTTTTTATATTTAGCACATTATCTTATATAAATTATCGTAGTTATATTTTGCGCGATTGTTCGCTATTGTATAATGTAAGTATGAAAAGACTCATTTTTTATTCTACTGTAGTTTACGAAACGCAGTTATTAATTAGTCAAGTGTCATAATTATACAAATCACTCTTTGATTATCCGTGGTGCTCGTTAGTGCGTAATAATAAATGAATGAATTATTCTCAAGTGCTTTATCTCAACGAGATATCGACAATAACAGTTGTTTTATATTATCGTCCGATCATTGCATTGGTCAAGAACAAAAATACCGATAGTAAAAAATCGATTTCCGAGAAAAGAGTGTCACGCGCGTTTAAAAATTCTATTGACAAGCAACAAACAACTCGATAACAGACACGCACCGCGTAGTCTACCAGCAAAACTACATTCCTTCAATCTACTCCCCAGCAAGTAAATCACAAAATTTCCAATGCATACCAATCGCGCAACCAGCTTCAGCCGCCATGTATTAAAAAAAACACCTCTTCTCGACACGCACTGCACACCGTCAGAAAAACTTGGCCGTAAGTCCGGCGCGCGAAGCGACAGTGAAAAAGAAAGAAAAAACAGGCGACACACGTCGCCGTAATAATTCCTCTTCGAGTTGGCGCCACGCGCCTTATCTTCCCGCAGCGAGGAAACGTAATCAAGTGTAATCGAGTTACAAGCCAAGTGATATTCGCCCGAGCAGTCATTATACCTGTGGCTTCAGCACCTGCCACCGTGGATTCCGTTCTTCCGCAAACAGCAGCAGCAGCAGCAGCAGCAGCAACGCCGGCAGGTATATATATAATACACACGGCAAAAAGCTGCCGGTCTTTCTCGCTCTGGCTCCTTTTCTTCTGTGCAGCGAGGAGGGAGAGAGAGAGCGAGAGTAAGATTAGCTCGCGCGCGCGCGGCAGGTGCAATGACTCTCTCGCGTCAAGCGGGCATTTGCCGCGTCGTCGGCAGAAATCTGACGATTCGAGCCAGAACAAGAAAGGGATGAGCCGCTATACTGCCAACGTCGTTCTATATATGCTTTGCATTTGCGCGCTGTCGATGATAAAAATTGCTATTCAGGTTTGCCGAGCGAGTACAGTACGCTTGCCGAGAGCGCGTAAGGAATTTTAAAGCGATTCGAGGGGAGATGCTTGGGATTTTTAGATACGGTGTTTTTTGTTTTTTAATCCGACTAATTGGAACGATGGAATGCACGCGGAAATTGCTGTGGATCTCGGTCATAGGAGGAGAATTTTATTGACCTGTGTGTTATTATTGGTATGATTCAGCGCCGGCTTTGCGTTATTTTTTTCTTTTGGTCGGGAGATTCTAGATCGGATTCCGAGAGTTTGCGAGCTGAGGATATGCAGCTTACTGTACGCGAGTTATCATGTGAGGGTATACCACGAGGCGTTTCAGATTCGAGAATATAAATGTTGTTATTTATTATGGGAAGTCAGATACTATCTGCGGTGATGATCCGCAGCTGTATATACCTAGACTTAACTGTATACTCGCTAGACGCGTGACGCTGGAAAATTATTTTACGTATATAATAAAAATTGATGAACAGCAATTTCTTCGGCTACATAAAATTAATTAAAAACTGGCGAAATGCAAATTTTTCAATTAATTATACTGACGAAACGCATTTGAATTTCGCACTTCTCATCAAGCCAGCGTTTTAACTACAAGTTTCGAACTTTTATTTCGTCACGTCTTGCGATATTATCATAACGTCTTATCGATTTATTGTTCCAAGTCAAGCTCGTTATAAGATTAAATCTACGAGATAGCTTAGCGGGAAAAGAACACGTTTACTGATGAAAAATAAACAAAAAAAAATCCCAACACTACTCAGAAATTAAAACAAAGCAAAAAAAAACAAGGTCAAACCTCAAGCAGTCATCCACTCGTCAGCAGTATAAATCAGTTCAGCAGCGAATCGCCGATGAAACACCGTCGTGAAAACTCGATCATAAGCGAAAACAAACACAGCAGTCGCATCGAAGACTCACTCGCTCTCTGCCAAAGCGATCTCGCGCCTCCTGAAAAAATGGCGACGACAAGAAATAAGGGCTCGCGAAAAATAAGGGCCGAAAAAAAGGAGGGCGCGCGATAACTCGTAGCCGCGCTGCTCGCGCACCGCGCGGAGACACACACTTGTTGGAATGCGTCCCGAGCGCGCACTGAAAGGAAATGTGGGACGCGCGCGCTCTCTCGGACCGCGCCACGTTCTACTGATAAAAGCCGCGGGAGGCCGCGCATGTGTCTGTGTGTCTGTGCGCGCAAGTGCGCGCGCGCTCGTGTATATATATACTGTATACAGAAGTGAGAGAGCCGGTTTAAGGTCCGATGGGCACTAGTTGTTGTTGTGTTGTGCAGCTCGAGCAGTCGCACTGAATTACCTAGCTGATTTCTCGGCCGCGGAATTATGTTTGATTTTTATAGGCGCGAGTGCTCGTATTTATATATAAATGCAGTTGCTGCAGGAACGTTGCGCATGAACGTTGCGATATATGCTGTAATTAGCGCGGATTTTGTTATTTCACGAGCGCTCGCTGCTGCTGCTGCTGCTGCTGTGCAGAGGAAATTATGTAGATTAGGGTAGGTGCTTGGCATTGGAATTGAATTTTCAGAGGATGATGCTTGAGCGAGGTGATAATTGGAGTCGCCTTCGCGTGAAGATTGATACGGGATGATCGTGTATTTTAGTGAAATGGGCTGATGTAGGTATCTCGATGAAATTTTTCGAAAAAGTAGGCATTTATTAGGGAAATTGGCACTCACATATTCACTATTTTTAAAAAGACTTCAAATCACGGAGCATTACTCAAGCTTGCGAAATGGACTGTGCATTGTTCCAACATTATAGACTACTATCTTGATGATATACTTCAGGAGTAGCTCGGCGCAATCTTTCAAAATTTAACCTATCATGACGTACAATACGTCGGTGGTCGTATTAAATTTCAAATTGGAAAATTGCAAAAATCATGACGCATCGGCAAGTCCATTATCATAACTTGATACATATACTCGTATACGTGTATGTGTGTGCATTCTAAATGAAAGTAGGAGTCTTAGGGTCAGCCTGCTTTTCTAGCATGCTTTCTCGATGGTACACTTTGATTGGAGCGGCTCTCTTAATCAGCATATTCAATATCGTATACGGGAAATTCTGCAAAAAATTTGGAAATAAAATTAAAGGTATAGGTACACTTATGATTTTTTTTGTACCGACGTAATTCTCTTGTAAAAATTCAGCAAAAGATGAAAATTAAAGTACGAGAAAAGAGCTTTAATTCTCGATTTAAAGTTTGTCAAACGCATGGATGCAGATCATCTTGTATATAATATATTACAAAAGAAGCGATTTTCACTATTCAAAAGTGTCACTAGTGTAAGTCAACCTTAAACAATATAGGCAAGAGTCTCATCAGTGCGTATATACATACACAGCCAACGCGACAAGGTGTGAGTCGATGCAGACGCGAGTGAACGTCGATGTTGTGAAACGCGTGTACCAGCCACACCAACTTTTCAAACTCGCATTCACACATATATAACCATCAGCTATACGAATCCTGCTCCATCGCAAGTGAATCACACCAAAATAACATAGGCGTTCGCACGCAAACTGCTGGGCATCAATGTCGAGGTCTCGTCGCGGGGGGGGACGACACGCGACTTCCGTTTTTTGCGCGTCGACAGGTAGGTATCCTCCTCCACCTTTGGTCTGTGTCCATTATGATCCCGTATAGCAACAGAAAAGAACGCGTAACGGACTCGACGAGTGGGGGGAGACGAATACAAAGTGCCAACTGATTTCGGCCTGGCTGGGGTTCGAGTCTACTCCGCGACGCTTCCGGTCGTTATAATTACTGATGCTATATACGCTGGACGAGTCGACTATACTGCAAGTGCGACGTTGCAAATTAGCAGACTGATGGGGAGGGGAGAAACGGAAGGTGTATAGGAAATGAGGTCGTTAATGGTAATTTCTGGGTTAGTTTTTTCGTTTTAACGAGGAGCTGTTGTTGGTTTACCGAACGTAAGGATAATTGCTTTTTTTTGGAAAAGATGATACGTATCGAGTTTAATCGACCTTCGAGTCGATATAGTTGCGAATCGAGAGCACGTGCGTTACTCGCAGATGGTATTGAAAGACCGAACGTTAGCTTATTTTATGTTTTAAAAGTATAAGTGAAGATAGCATAGTTATATATTTTGGAACTTCATTGGTAACGTATAGAAGGATAAATCGTGTTTTTATAGATAGCTAGAGCTGGAATATTTAAGCTGAGTTTGTCGCATCGCGACAACTTTCACCAGACGTACGAGCATACTTTAGGGCATCTTTTTGGTGTATGCGTAAAGCCACTTTCTACGGGTTATTTTTAAGCATCAATTATCTATAGAATGTATAAAATCTTTTAGATGGAAAAGTTCATATATTATATTTTGAATCACAATACCGTATTTCGTTAAAAATCACTGAAATCCTACAAGCGCAATATTAAAAATTATTTTGTTCTTTTTGTTACACGTATATGCACATACCGATTTTAGTGCAAGTATTAATTTCGAAGTCTACAAGCCTTAGCGGATGTACTTTATGAGAATACTTAATAGTTAATGATCCAGCTTTCAGCATATAAGTTGGGATGCTCATGCATCTGCACTAAAGACTGCAATGGATAAACGGAATACAACTGCCTCCATAAGCACATATGTTCGTGCATTCCTTTCAAAGATGATATTATGGCATTCCGTAAACATATTTGCACGTGAAAGTGCAGTTAAACATATTAAAGGTTAAAAGATAAATAAAAATCTATAGTTATATATAATACTAAACTAAATAAGTTCTCGGGAGAATCTCGCATAGTTTACGTACGAATTTCAAAGGAAATCAAAGGGTTATACAAAGGGTTTCTATAACACTGCTCAAGATAAATAAGATAATCGCATCTTTATAGAGAATTAAATAAGCAGGTAGGATATCCATTCTGAAAGTAATAAAATTATTACACAAATGTAATTTTACTATTTTGGAAATTAATACTTTACAAAATTTTTTTTTTAGCACATTTACAAATTCTTTGTAGTAATTTTACTACGTTCAAAGTTGGTCCCATAATCTCCCGTCTTATGAGAGCAATAAATCTACAAAACATTTTTTACAGTGAATGTTTTTTTTCTATTTTTATCTTAATTAACGCGGCACGCACGAATAGCCCATAAATACGATGATAACTGACAACTTATTACAAAACCTGATTTCCTCGTTATTGTTTTAATGCCCTGATCCAAATAAAACTTATAATGACTGCGTCATAAGTGCAACATATACATATACGCGTAACTACGTGAGAAAACTTTCCTACGCATCTTTAGAATCGGAAAGTCAACAAATCAGGAAGAAGATGCTCGGAAGTCAAGATACAGTCATGTTATGAAAGCGTATAACAAAATGCTCCGGAAACACGCAAATATGGAACATTTTTTTAAATGTGCAATGTCGTATACAAGATAGTATATTCAATTACAATGTATCACGAGAGACTGTATTGTAGTTTCGCCTCATTTCTGACGTACCATCTCGGAGAATACACAATGTAAAAGATAATCCATGAAAATACTTGCTTTACGTGCGTAAAAAATTATAATAATCCAAGACGATGAACCTCTATGTTTACGTTGCATCGAAGAAACTTTTAAAGTGAATATTAAAAGAAAAGTAGTGAAACGTTATTATGAGCTGTTCTATTTACAATCTCTCGCTAATCATTACCCAAATCTAATATTACAAGTGAAAATAAAGTGCACTAATTAAATACAGAAAGCATACATAATTAATTTTAATAATAATACTTTCAGTCTGCAGTTGAAAAAATATAATTTTTCTTGAACGCACTTTCATAATATATAGGAATTCAAATCAGAATAGACACGAAACGAACTGCACGTCGCTATGAGATATTAGACAATAAGATAGGCTTTTTTGTAATCTCATCTTAATAATGAGGATAATTATAGGTACTGTCTTAATTTTGTCGTCGACGACAGATGCTTTGAATCAGAAACGTTTCCCAAGATATTTCACTTTCCCCGTTATTTATGCGACAGAAGGATGAAAACTACGAGAGGATTGCAGTATTGCGATGCGGTGCTCACCCGATTTTTTTTGAGTTATTACTTGACTTTAAAATTTCACGATGAATTCATTATACAAGAGTGAAAAGATTTAAATTTCATTATGTCACTTATTTTCATTATTGTAGTGCTGCAACTATTTAAAAAATATTACGCAATTTATAAAGATTGTGAAAAAAACCTGATAGATAATAAACCAATCACGATGGCGTAGACGTTTTTGTTTTGACAATGGTTTACCAAGTAATTGGAAAATGTATACGTTTATAAGTCGAGAGTAAGCCCTGTCAGCCCCAACAGATGTGATGCATACGCACTACGCTGTAGTCATTTGCACTCATAACCACAACTCTAACCTAGAATATGATTACTTAAAATTTAATTTCACAGCGTAAAGTATATAATTAAGGAATATAGTGAGTTTTTATCGAATGTTGTTTTTACGATATTTAAATTTTATAATTACGTGGCCAACAATGATAGAATTAACGTGACGAAAAAACGATTATTTTCGCCATTCAAACTGAACTACTGGCCAAGTCAAGTCAATTTGGCGTATGAATCGCGAATAATTGGTTAACGTTTCTACCAGAGAAGAGTAGAATAAAGAAGGTTGAGTAGTGCAATTTATGTTTGCACTTTATTAAACGTGCTTTATTTGGCTACAGTGTATAAATGTAAACGTAAGTTAAGATTTTGCTGCAAGTGTTGTAAATCGTTATGTAAACAATGGACAAATTATTTTCATCGTCTTTTTGATTACTTCCGACCGTCTAAGGCAAGGTCCCCCAAGTAAGTTATTATCATTAGAGATAGCATCACCTCGTTGATACCATGCTATTTAAACGTCAGCTGTGGCTGCAGACAACAGGCAATTATTTTACACTTGTTGCGCAAAACACGAAATATTGGGGGATTGTAGCCATCGAGATCCGAATGTATCGTGGTATATTCATACAAACAAGTATGTTATAATAAGCATAACAAAATTATGTTTTAATTGTAAAAAAAAAACAATTTTATTCTTCCCATGCTTTTTTAGCAATAAAATATTCTGATGAAACTATTAGTTATGTTCTCCACGCGGAAACGCACAATATATTTGCTTTCTTATCGCCGTACACTTTTTTGTATATTGCTTCTCATTGAACTCTTCTGACTCATACATGCTAGAACGATTCTCACCTTGGATGAGTAGTGCCAGATAAAGAGCAGAAATTATTTCGGAAGAACCTGCTGACAATGATTTCCGGTTTTTCGAAGCAGCGGAGAAAAAAAAGTATCTGATCGAGTGGCCAGGGAACGTGCCGCACTGAACAATATTGTACTCGCGTAATAACATCTCGGTATAATACTCCGTTTTTCTTCGTCAGCAGCGAAGATGGGATGATTGAGGGGTATGCATATATTATCTGCCTGTTGAGCTTCTGATTCGCTGCAGTCAATCCTATGGGCTGCGGCGCGAGAAAAACAAAGAGATGCCGTAGGTAAATCAACCTCTCGTTGCCCCGCGAGAGATAAGCGCACGACTGTGTCGAAACGCGCAACTAGGAAATTTGCCTTTACAAATAAATTTCTTTGTATAGTTGCACGGAAAGAAAAAAGTTAATGCTAGTTTAATGAACAATTAAAAAATAATTTTAGCTTCTTTTAGATATACATCAAAGTTAGCGCGATCGTTGGTTATGCCTAAGAAACTCAAAAGTCTCTCTTGAATATCTGGAAACAAGGAGACAGGAAAAACAATTTTTTTCGTTACGCTTATGTATGCGGGTTTGAAGAGAATATGGATAGTAATTAGGTGCACACGCTTGGATATTGCAGCCGTTTTTCACGCGATGTTAATTATTTTTTAGATCGCATATCTCGATGACATCAGCGTGGCACCAATTTCTTCAAGACGACTTTTGAGCACATGCAATACGAGATCAAAGGCGAAAGTTCTGAAAATCTATTTCCAATTTTAAGAAAAATGCTCTATATCCATCATAAGTCAAGTATTATACAACCAATAACATACTTTAAAACCAAAGGAAGATGATCAGTCTTTGAATTATCTGTGTCAAATATATTATACCTTTCGCAATAGGCAAACCCTAAGAGCACAAGGCCGAGTATCATCATTTAATTGATTACTGCAAATAAACCACACTCTGAGCTATTTTCCCGAATCATATAACTTTCTTCGCAAGTGAGGTAAACAAAATCCGATCCTCTTTTACGACCCACTTCCACAGCTGACCGCACTCGATCCCCTTACACCTTATACTTACATAAGTTCGTCCAATAAGCCAGCATCAGCCGGAGAAAAGAAAAGCCAGCAAAACTGCTCGATAAACGTAACACCTATATGGAAATGTCCGTTATATAGCATCGCAAAAGAAGACGTTCCAACACCTGCGCTGCGGTCGAGATCCAGATGAAACGCCTCTGCGTAATCCAGACGTCTGATCTTCATTGTGTGCTCGTGTGCTCGACATTGCGCCACAGGTGTATATGCGCCGCATTACTATGGTAATTACGAAAACGCGCGAGAGATTCCTAGGCATCAAGTGTTGTGGCCCGAATTAGCATAGGACTATCAGGCCCTTTTTCCCCGATCCGCGTTAAAATGATACATCATTCGAAGTGATAAAGTCAGCGGGGCGATGCGGTGTTCCGAAGGATACCTCTCGCGGGGGTCGTTGCATAAGTCGAGTAGGCTGATGATCCCCCTCCCGTTATTGTCTTTGGGAACAACGTTGCGGTTGGTTCATCTTCTTCTCCTTTTCTCCTCGATTGCGGCCCGTTTTCTCGCACCTTCACATGCAGCAGCAGCAGCAGCAGCAGCAGCACGAGGATGCGCTTGCGCACTAAGAGGAGACGAGCTATGCGGTGATGTGCGCTGCTCTGGGGTAGGGAGTTGCTGGATGCGTGGGAGCCCCAGGAAAGGGGGGCTCTCATCGGAGAGTAACCCCCCCGGAGCCCGAGCCGTCCATCTCTAACGCCGTGTATATATTCACCACCACCGCGCGGCGCATCCTCAAAACACTTTTCAACCGCGTTCGTTAGACTTTCGGCACTACTGACTGTGTGCGTGCGAGATTCGCGTCGGTTATTATTACTCTTGTCAGATTCGCTTTCGTACTGTGTTATACGCTGTTTAGTCGGCTGCGTTATTCGTTCGAGTTGAACAAGTTTTATTGGTGGTTCGGCAGTCTTTTGGGACTAAATGAATGCGATCAGCAAGGATACTGGTTGATTAAGGTGTTTTGGAATCTGCGGAGCAAAATCAAGGTCTGTGAAAATGAGTTTTTTGAGTTAGATTTAGTTGACTATACTTTAATTCTTTACTTTAATTAATGCAAACGTCGTACAATTTTTATTAATAAATTTAAAATTTATCTAAAAATGAAACAGTTTTTATGTTGTAATTAATATGATAGAACAATTTTGCACTCAATTCTGACTTTATGTAATAAGTAGGGTTTTTAATTGTCAATCTAATAATTGCAAATCAGAAATTTTTTATTTTTCTAGATCCGCGATACTAATTTATAAAATCTTTTAGTGATTTTTTAAAAAAATGTAAAAACGAACGTTGCGATTCATTTACTAAACTTACGATCTATAATTAAAATATTACCATCGCAATTATGTGTACATATTAATCATGAAAAGTACGTGTGAATTTCAGATGATTTCGAGGTTTTATCTGGCCAGCGTTATTCTTATTATCGGACTACTGCTCCTGTACCGAACGATGGCGGTAGGTATCATAAAAATCTAACATTATTACAGTATTACAAAACTCCCTCGTTAAAAATTAAAAGATCCGTCGTCGTAAAAGTTGATCCAGTTCTTTGCAATAAAAATGTATATAAAACAGAACACTTATACGACACTTTCTAGCCATAAAGGTGAAGATGCGCTGGAATAAAATGCAAAACCGATCGTTACAATTCTTTCCCATCATAAGAAATTTAGCGATCGGCTTATGCAACGAATGATTACACGAGAGATGGACCGATGAGCGAAATGCTTTACGAAACTCACGGGTGTTCTCTTCTTTATGCTCGGGACATCGTGAGCCGCATTATTTTCAACGGAGGTATATAGTGTAACTTCTCACGGCTTACCGCGCAACAATGACAAGTGAACGCGCTTCGGGTATTTTTCACAGATTTTTCTCTGGGACTCACACACGCCGACTAATTAATTAATTAACTCATCATGCGCGCGAACCAGTTTACACTGCAGTGATCTCACGGAATCAATTCCTTCCAGGTTGTTTCGTATTCGGATATCTTTTGCTAGAATCAAAAGAAATATTTTTGTACTTTTTTTCCTAGCTAATTAATATCAAAACTTTTGACATTTTTTTATAGAATTGAATTATTTGATCAACAGTTACATAAAATTAATTCCACGTGTGTCGCAGTGTAATAATAAAAGCTAGTTGCGAAAAATAGTAATCTGATGATAAATAGAGAACTCGGATACACAAAGCGAAAATAGCAACGGAAATATTGACCAATCGCGCAAATTATGATATCCCGCATGAATATTTCATTATCGACACACACGGTTTTCCATATCAACAATGCTTTTTCCCCGGTAGTCTCCCCAATAACATTTTGACCGTTACGTCACTCGCTGAAAAAAAGTACGCAGAATTTTAATCTCCCGATCATCTATTACGCAACGGCGAACAAAAAAAACTTTTGAACGAAATAGCAAGCGGTGCATATATATATGGCACGGCGATCCCTTTTGTTGAGCGCAATTGAGATTTTTGTCACCGCGAAATAGCCAGACGCGTCGGGGGCGGAAAAAGTGTATAGAGAGAGGAAGAGAGAAGGAGATAAGAAAGAAAGAGCACGCGAGGACTCGTATAAAAGCCCAAACAATTAAATTCAACAAGTGTGAAGGTTGCAGCATCCTATCACGCAACGGGCGAGACGCCATTCATTTTCACCGGAAGCCACGGCCGTGAAAATTGATTGACATCAACGAAATAAAGAAGCCGGCCGATTGTTCCGATCTCCCTCTCTCTCTCACTCTCACTCTCCCGAGAGTCGCGATCAGGTAGACGTCAAACGAACGCGCGCCGATCAAAAGTAATCGGCATCGGCTTTTAATTGAAATACAGATTGAGATAAACGGCAAATGCATATCCTTCCATTGTTTACACACGAATTACATGCGGCTACTTTGTAAAACTGCGTTTCTTTTCGCCTGTGAAAGTCTATTCTTTTCACCTACTCGTTATTCCGTCATCGTGTCTTTCTCGTGTGTTATTTGTACATCAATTGTTGATGAGATTGATCATTATTGACACATGCAAATAATTAGCAAAAGATAGCTTGAATGTACGTAATTATATGTGTTTATGCAGAGAAACAAAACTTTTGTAGAATGTGAGAAATATTTTAAATAGACAGGCTAGATCGTTCGTAAATACTAATAATTTTAGAAGAAAATTACTCGATTGATCTTGACGAACTAATCCATTTATTGTGAAGAATTTCTTAAATTTCGGACGTATAAGAATGTCCCTCTTCAGAGATACAAACTGAAAACTACTCAATAAAACTGTTTAGATTCTAGAAAAACAATTGTAAAATTAAGAATTTATTTTTATGCGTCCAAAACGTAAGAAATTCTTCACAATAAATGGATTAGTTCGTCAAGATCAATCGAGTTATTTTCTTCTAAAATGTGAAAAATATGTTTACAACGATTTTGTAAATGGTTGAACTAGTTTTTTCATATTACTTTTATGTTAATGCAAAAATACTTTTAGAGTTACGTAACATAGAAGCTGACTCACGCGACTTCAATTACGATTACGTTACTCTTTTCAAAAAATCACAAAGAAAGTATGTGTTAATATATGCAGTTTATTCTTTTGGTTGCATCTCATCCATGAAAAAATCGGAAGTACAAAAGCATTTTGTAATTCACACAGTCTTTTAAGCATAAACTGCTTCGCTTCCGGTTGTATATTATCATGTGGGTACACAAATTAACTTGCATTTCAATTGGTATGTCGTAATACAATGAATAGAGCTTGATCCTAGACTGTTAAGAGTTCATAGCGGGTCATTATAAGAGATTAAATTGATAACACGACTGGCGATTCAAACATTCTAGACTACACTTAATAATCAAATTTAATTGTAAAAAATTTTGAGGTTTTGTGAATCAATATAAATTATTATACTCAGAAATATTGTATAAATAAAAAAAACGTTGCTAATTCATTGGCCCGTATAGTTTCCTTCAAACTCAAAAAACGTTTTTTTACGTCTGTCGATCTTCCCGATTTCGAAAAGGTCAATATGAATTTCACAATAAGCAGCTCAGAGAGAAACATCTATCGGCGGGGGAGCAGCTTTTTTGAAATCCATGCATTGACAACAACTCCATAACTTTTCCTGATAAGGGCGGCATTGATCGCCTCAGGAAGATCGACAGACGCAAAAAAACGTTTTTTGGAAAACTACCGAGGGATAGAATCGTACATAGGAAAAATTTATTTTCCCTATACCACACTTTTTCCTTCAAACTAATTTGTCATTCCTATATTTATGTAATATTATTAAAATATAAAACGTATTAAGGGGGTCCGAAAGTCAATTAAAAATTCAAATTTCGCGCCACAAAATAGC